>JANHAO010003176.1:0-26793 GCA_026873985.1 Saraca asoca
TTATAAAACTTTTAAATTATCTTAAATGTTCATTTTGAATATTTATTTTCATATGAAAAAATAATAATTACAATATATATTTACAGATAAGTACAATATTTTTTAATATTTATAAATATATCCCTATATTTTTATTATTTACACATATCCCCCATGTGTCGGTATCCTATATTTTTTGAAAATATCGTATCCCCGTATTCACGTTTGTGTTTTCCCGTATCCACGTATCAGTGTCCTACTACATAGCATAAGTGATATAAAAGTTCTACATTGATAGATAAGCAAATGAAATTTTTCTATGACACAGACTTAATAATGTTTAGCAAATATATTACTCTATCAAACATACTTTTCTTAAACGATTAGTGTATATTAAATTAGTTAATGTAACACTACATACATACTATAATCTTTTATACATTAATTACTCTCACAAATTTACTGTCAACTATAAAATTATTTTCTTGACCTTAATCTAATAATTAGAGCAAATATGTGAAGATATTGGGTAAGAAATGTAGCGTGTATATAACATTTTTTCGTTGGATAATGATAAGATTAGGAACATCTTGGGGCAAAAAAGAGATTTTCAAGAAATGCAAGGTTACCTGGGATAATATTAGAGTAGTCTGTGGCTGCTAGTTGTCATACAGCACTGATTTTGAGATGAAACGGGCATAGGATAAGTCTAGCTACCACTTGGTAGCTAAATGTCAATTTGAGGGGCATACAGCAACCATGCAATAATGTATCGGTTTCAAACGCTATGAGTTCGGAAGTAACGAGAAAGTTGCATCCCTATAATCTAACCATTAAGAAATTTTCTTTTATTTGAATAATTATTTGTTGTTATTTCAATCTGAAAATTTTATTATGTATTTATTACATATTTGGCTGCTATATGTAATTTTTTTCAAAATTTTTTGGGAATAAAAATATTTTATGTAATTATTATTTTATTTATTTAAATATTAATTTTATATTTTTTGGATATGAAAAATTTATTATATAATTCTTACATATTATACTATTATATATATTTTTGGACTGATTTAATACTTTTTGCACATTTAAATATTTTTTAGATTATTGTGTATAATTTTGTAAAATTATATAAGAATCAATTTGACTTATATTATGCCATGAAATTTTATGCAACTGTATACTCACTTACCGTGGAACTAGTTCCATAAAGTTTTACTGAAATTAAACTTTGAAATTATATTTAAGAGAGTGTTATGTTAATAATATATATGTCATATCAGTGTAATATTATTAACATTATTTGTTAGTGATAATATGAGTGTTAGGTTTACTTATTATGTTTTTAAAATTTTAGATACCTTATCAGTGGTAGGTTTTAGAACTTTAACATTCAATTCTTGTATTATATTATAAAGTCTTAAATGCCTTATCAACGTTAGTTTCCTAATGTAATACTATTTTGAATTGCATAGTTATTGAAGAGATATTATAGTATGATACTATGTTAAACATGCAATTTTGAAAATCTATGATAAATTTCATAAATTATTATTTCTTCAATCTTTTGTTACTTATGCAATTTATTACGATGAAAACAGTAAATGTGATTAATTATGAGAATTGTGTTGAGTAGAAGATATCTGAGTTGAATTGTTAATATCATATTTAGCAATTATCAAATTTCGTATTTCATATGGAAAAAGAGAAAGTTAAAGATAGATGATAACTCTACTACTGTACATATATTCTTTATGAAAAGTAGATACATTCTAATAAAATGTACTTAATGGTTGTGATAAACACTAAGGATAAGACCATCATAAAAGGCATTGTTGACTCTTCAAATGCCAAAGTGTTTATAAGCTTTGTAGTTGATAGGTTCATAAAGTTTGATAAGGTCGAAAAGGATATTACCTCTCATTGTTAGATAAAATTGTTTAGAATAGCATTAATGGTACTAGTGAGCATATCATGGAACCACTATACTACTGTATTTGCTTGAAAGGCATGAAAGTGGATTTGGAGGATAGTTATTTGATTTAACATGTTTCAAAGTCTCATCCAATTAAAATTGATGTTATTGAGATATCATATCACACTCGTGAGAATGAGTAGACTTTCAATAAAATGACCTTTATAATTAGTCAAGTGAAAGATAACATGAAGAATTAAAAGATCTCTATACTCACTTTGTTTCATAGGGACTAAGTGCTAAGCATGAAAATAAATCACACCTGAAAGAACCTAGTTTTGAGAAGCAAGAAAGCTAATTTGGGTATGTATCACAATAAATCAAGATGTTCTGCTACCTCTAGTGAGACGTTTCATCAAAAACTTGGTGGTTAAGAAATAAGAAGAAGCTAAGTGATAAAAGTTGATAGTTGGATTAGAATGGTGGAAAAGTGTAAGATGAATATATATGAGTAGTTTCTGTTTGGAAATTAGAAAGTTAGTCACTTATATTATGGTTGGATACAAAAGGGTTGCAATTAATTTGGGATCCTCAATGCTGTGGAATATGTGTCTAGGTGATATGTCCATAGAAGGATGGAGTGATTGATAAAAGAAAAGATTCCTCATGACTTAGATTTATCTTTTTTTGATGTGTGTATTCATTGCATCGTAGGAGGTACTCCCTATTAGAGTTAAAGAAAGGAAAATGGACCAAAATATTAGATGTACTGGAGTTCATTCACAATAATGTAAGTAGACTGATTATATCAAGTGCTATTGGTGAATATTAATATTTCACCTTCAATGGCTATTGGTTAATTTTTTGTTAGGTGGAAATATCTACTAAAAAGTTGAAACCTTTAAATTCTTTTGGGGTATTTAAAGTTGAGATTAAACTAAAAAATGATAAGAAAATCAAGTGTGTCAGTTTCGATAAAGGTGATAAGTGTTATGGAGATATAATAAATTGATGTAAATTCTAATTCTTTTGTAAGATATCTTTAAGATTGTGAATTTTTTAAGCTTACAACCTTATGTCTGGAACTCCTGAATAGGATTGGATCATAAGAAGGTTGAATTATATGCTCATTGACATGATCAGATACACATTAGTGCATTAAATTTTACTAGACTTTGCATAAGGCAATCCTTTAAAGATCACAATATATATTTTGAATCAAGTCCCTAGTAAGTCTGCATTTAAAACCTATATAATTTGTTGTATGGGTAAAGCCTCGTCTTAGGCATTTTCATGTCTGGGGTTGCAAGGCTAAAGTGAAGTTGTATGATTCAATTTTTAAGTAATTTGATCCGAAGACTATTGATAGTCACTTTGTTAAATGTTATAATGGATACAAAAGTAGTATATTTTATTGCTTGATACACACCATCAAGGTTATTGAAGAACCTTGTTTTGTTTATTGATTGGATAATAGGAGTGAAAGACCATGTAATATCTCTCCCAGAAAGGTACGAGTTGTTATTTCTCTAACACTATCATTGGTCAATAAATTGAATTAATCAACAAAAAGATCTAGCACAACAATTGGTAAAACCAATGTTGAAAATTGAAAGAGCTCAATACTTTACTAGTAATAGAAAAGAACCAAGTATTGTAACTGAAATATCTTTGGCAAAATCTATTGTGGGTATTTTTGAAATCATACAAATGGACTGGCAAAAGCCTAATGGATAAGTCCAACTTGTAAAGATCCAGTTCATCTAGGATTGGGACCGTTGGAGCAAATCATCAGGTTACCAAACGTGAACTCAGATTACTGGTCAATAAGGATCAAAGTGACCTTACATGTAACTTTAGATTGTTGAGGATGAGCTCTAGCCCATAGATCAAAACACACTTTCCCAGCCATCATCTAAAAGTTTACTGTGGTTAAACCTGAGAAGGGATTAACTTACAGGAATCTACTTATGGAAATCAACTTGTAGGATTAATTAATTGCTTATTTTCATAGAAACTCATGAAGTAAAATCGAGATAGGATTCTTTTCCTTTTTTGAACTACATTAAGATTAAATACCTCAGCAACTATAAATATGAAATCATTGTATAAGGGAAGAGGATGATACAATCAATAGATACAAATACTCTACCAAAATAGATAGAGAAAATATAATAGCCATAGACATAAGTATTGCATTAGGCTTAACCACGTTAAAAACTTCTAGTGTATCCCTATTTTTCCTCTTTTTCTCCTTTTCTTTCTCTTTTTACACTCTCAATTTGCAGTTTAGGATTCTGAACTTGGGTTAACTAAATTCACATGTTAACATTTTGGCATTAGAAGGAAGCCTAAACTACATTCTGGTTGATTTTCCGTCCAATTGCAATGGCTAGAGGAAGAACCATCAGGAGTTTATATACTTTAGTTAACTAGCCAGAAAGTCACATAGAATAGCAGTGGGAACCAATTCTTCCTGTGGTAGGCACTTTTGTCATCCTTGCTATAGGTATTACCGCTGGCTTACCCCCAATGGCCCATTACCAGCCTGTTATTATTGTTCCTAAGACTAATGGAGTGCAAATATGACACTAGCGTCAAGAAGCATTGGAGAACATGGTGAGGGAATTGACTGATTTGGTTAGAGCATTGGCACAGACACAAGCATAGGATGCACAAAACCAAATTGAGATTACTATGCCAAGAGAAGAATTCCAGCAACCACGATAAGGAACTCAAGAGGAAAGGCCAATCAAAGAAGTGCATCAGCGTGCTAGTTCAATTCACTTTTCCAATTTATGGCTAAGGTCGCAAGTCTACCGAGCTCGTGAGGATGATGATGGAGATAATCAGTGATGTGGGGGTTCGCGTCGAGATGGAAGCTCAAATAGGACCAGTTGGGGATATATTTTAGATCGCTATTCACCGAGTCACAATAAAAAATGGCATGGAACCTCAGATCGTCACTCACACGACCAGGGAGGAAAAAAGAACCAATGATCTTCCAACCAATGATCCAAGACACAGGACCTAATGGTAGAAGAGCTACTTTAGAGGATAAAGTAGTTAGAAAAACTCTCTCGGGCTTAAGATAGTCAAGATTGCTATGAGAAGAGGATACCATTTACTAGAGAGATCGAAATAGAGCCTCTCCCTTGTAAGTTTAAAATCCCTACAATCCCACAATATAATGGGATAGTGACCCATATGACCACCTAGATGTATTCAATGTATAGATGGATCTTTAAACGATCAATTCTCTAATCAAGTGCCGTGTCGTCCCAGTCACTCTTGGAGATATACCTCAGACATGGCTCAAGGGTCTCCTGGCTTACAGCATTAATAGTTGGGAAAAGTGTCAAAGGAGATTTATCAAAAAGTACAGAGCATTGAGAAGGCAGCTGGCACCATCTTGTCACCTCACAATAGTCTTTCAACGGAAGAATGAGCCATTAAAAGACTACATCATCCAGTTCAAGTGTGAAGTCTACAATGTAGAAAACCCCTAAAATGAGAGCATCCTAACAACGATCTCGATGGGACTTCATAAGGATGGTAAGCTATATAAGAGCATACACAAGTCTTCAGTGAAGGACCTAGGTGAGTATTATGAATAAGCTTCCAAAGAGATCAGGTGGGAAGAAACCTTTGGCCTAATGGCTAATCCTCTATTCGTTAAAAACAAGAATGAAAAATGAAGAACCTGTATTGATTTCACAGATTTTAACAAAGTGTATCCAAAACACAGCTTCCCATGCTGAGGATTGATCAACTTGTGGATGCAACTGCTAGTCACCAGCTTCTTAACTTCATGGATGCCTAGTCGAGGTGTAATCAGATCCATATAGACCTATAAGATGAGCAAAACACCTCGTTTATCACTGACCGTGGGCTATATTGTTATAAGGTGATGCCCTTTGGATTGAAGAATGCAGAGGCAACCTACCAGCGATTAGCTAACATGATGTTCAAGGAACAGATCAGAAAAATAATGGAGATGTATGTAGACGATATGTTGGTGAAGTCTGAATAGGTCACCAACCATGTATGTGATCTTAGGGAAATGTTCCAAATTTTGAGAAGATATCAGGTGAAGTTGAATCCACACAAGTGTGCATTTAGGGTGGCTTTAGGAAAGTTCCTCAAATTCATGGTCAATAACAAGGGAATTAAGGCAAATCCTAAGAAGATCAAAGAACTTATCGACATGAGATCCCCTATCGAAATTAAGGATGTACAGAGCCTTAATGGCCAGGTCGCAACACTTAGTAGATTTATCTTGAAAGTGATAAACAAGTGCGTCCCTTTTTTTGATGCACTGAAAAAAGTAAAACACTTCGAGTGGACCAAGTAGTGCGAGATCGCTTTTCAGTAGTTAAAGGAATATATGGGCCAAGCTCTTCTTTTGTCTAAACTAAAGGAAGGTAAGAAGCTTATTGTTTACCTAGGAGTATCGCAACACACTTTTAGTGTAGCCCTCATACAATAAGAAGGAAAAGCACAATTTTTGATTTATTATGTGAGCAAGAGATTGCTAGATGCTAAGAAGAGGTACTCACTGATGGAGAAGCTTGCTTACTAGCTCATAACCGTATTAAGGAAGTTGTGACCTTACTTCCAGGCACATAGCATTAAGGTGCTCACATAGTTCCCACTTAGGCAGATCTTACAGTAGACAGATGCCTCAGGTCATCTACTTAAATGGGTAGTCGAGCTAGCCCAGTTTGACATTAAGTACTAGCCTAAACCAGTAATTAAGGGGAAGCCTTGGAGGATTTTATTGCAAAGTTCATAGAGCCCGCAGAAGAGGAAATAGAAGCCTCAGAGGCTCTATATTAGGAATTGTATGTTAATGGGTCATCGAGTGAGCAGAAGACTGAAGCAGGAATACTTCTGATCAGCCCAGAGGGATATAAAATCCTTTGCGTGCTAAGATTTGGTTTTCAAGCCATAAATAATGAAGTAAAATATGAAACATTATTGGTAGGGCTCCGTTTGGCAAAAGAGATACGAGCTAAAAATCTGAAGATATTTAGCAATTCCCATCTTATAGTATGTCATGTATAGGGTGAATATCAAATAAGAAGGTCAAAGATGGCCATCTACCTTCAGAAGGTTTAGGAACTGCTTGGCACTTTCCAATAATATAAGGTTACTTAGATTCTATGAGCCCAAAACACGCATGCAGATGCATTAGCTCGCTTGGCTAAGACTAGAGATGCAAACTTCCTGGGGGTAATCCCAGTAGAGTTCCTCCCATCACCAAGTATGAAGCAGAGAGATGCCATAATAGCGATGGTTGTGACGTAGAACTCATAGATGGGCTCGATCTTAGATTACCTGTAAACTAGCAAGTTGTCACCAGATAAGTTAGAAGATGCCGTTTGTGAGCTCGGGCAGCCAGATATTGTACCTGTGATGGCATATTATATAAAAAAGGATTTTTAACTCCACTCTTAAGGTGTATAGATGGCCATGACAGCAACACCGTCTTGAAGGAGATTCGAGCCAGCCATTATGGGAATCATACTGGGGGCTTATCTCTAGCTCAAAAAGCACTTTGGCAAAGATTCTATTAGCCTACAATGAAGTAGGATGCCATTGACTTCATGAGGAAGTGCGACAAGTGCTAGAGGTTCGCCAAGGTCTCACAAGCTTCACTAGTTTACCTATAACAGATGGTCAATCCATGCCCTTCATGATCTGGGGTATGGACCTAATTAGACTACTCCCGATAGGTCATGGGAAATGCAAGCATGCAGTAATTACTGTTGATTACTTCACCAAGTGGGCAGAGGTAAAGGAATTAGTAGAAATCTCTTCCTCAAAGATTGAAAAGTTCACATGGACTAACATTATTTGTAGGTTTGTAGTCCCTCAGCAGACCGTGATTGACAATAGGACCTAATTTAATTACGAATAGTTCATTAAGTTTTGCAATGATCTCAAGATTGTGAAGAATTTCTCAATTGTAGACCATTCTCAAGCTAATGGACAAGTCGAGGCTATTAACAAGATCATTAAACAGATCTGGAAGACAATGCTGGAGGCTAAAAAGAGAACATGAGTAAACAAGTTGTAGAAGGTGATTTGGGCTTACAGAACCATAGTTTGTAACACCACAGAAGAAATTCCCTTCTCAATGGTGTACGAATCTGAAGCCATGATCCTAGCAGAACTTAAGGTAGCTTTGCAATGGAGAACTACTTTTAATCTAGAGGATAACAATCAGCTGCTCACTACAAATCTCAACCTCACAGAAGAGACAAGAGAGATAGCTCGCCTTAGGATCGCAACCTACTAACAACGGGTCACAAGATATTACAATAGAAAGGTTTGGGTTCGAAACTACAAAATTGGTGACCTCGTACTATGCTTTAGTCTTCCTGGAACTTTCAAGGACAGTGATGGGACATTAGGTCTATATTGGGAAGGCCCATATATCATCTTAGGAAACGGAGCTTATCACTTAGCAAATATGAGTGGAGTTAAATTTTCACGAGCTTGGAATGTTGAACATCTGCGCCCATGTTTTCAATAAATTTAAGTCCGCCCTTCTAATCCAGTAATATTATTTAGAAATTAATAAAGGCACTTAAGTTTCTATTTAAATTTTTTATATCTATGATTATTAATTTTTGAATGAATTTTTAACACAGTATTATACAAGAAGCGAGCTATTCTTAAGGTTAAAAGAGCCATGGTCTGCTAGTTAGGGCCCATTCAAGTCGACCTAAGAATTGTTGTTTGTGGCTTACTGGGCATTCATCTTAGTTCTAACCCAAATTAAGTTATAGTTTGCTAGCTGAGGCATGACCTACGTGGGAATTCATTGCTAGCTGAGGCGCAACTCACATGGGCATTCATCTTGACAATGACAGTCATAGTTTGCTAGCTGAGGTCTATCGACTAACTAGGCATTTAACTTGATAAATATCTATTAAGTCATGGTTTGCTAGTTAAAGAGCATTTATGTTAATCTAAGTGTTATCATTGCGACCTACTGAGCATTCAGTTTAACTAATATTTATTAAGCCATGGACTGCGAGTAGGAGTCCATTCATGTTAACCTATATGTTATTTTCTGTGACATACTAAACATCTAACTTGGTGTAAACTTGGAAAAGCAAGAAAATTATGAAAAATTCATTAAAAATCTCATTCAACAAGGTGAGTGTACACATAAAGGTTAAAAAATAAAGATCAGAATAAGTCTACAGCTATCATAGCCTGAAACGAAGGCTGGCTCTTAGGAGTTGAACCCTAATAGGCTGGAGGATCGACATATAGGGTAATCAAGTCGTCCATCATTTGGTCATCAAATAGGTTGTTCTCAAGCTTTTTCTTACCCTCCTCCCAAGATAAGAGCTTGTCCCTTAGCTTTATCGCCCCTAGTGCTCTCTAAGAAACTAAACAGTTAAGTCACCTTGCAAAAGAGGCGAAAGAACCAAGGTGAAAAAATTGAACTTACCAGCATTGCCATGAAGGAATAACCCAAGATCTGTACAAAACTTTCCAGAATCTTAAGAGAAGAATTATCCATGGTGGAATGATTAGGAAATTCCCTATACAGTAGGTCATACATACCTTATATCACCATACCTAAGACCCAGACCATTAAAAATATGTGGGCTTGACCAATGAGCCTATCAAGTCACTAAACCCTAGAAAATAGGAAAAAGGTTAAACTTGACAATCTATGACCCAAAAGCCTATAAGTAATTTGTTAAACAAATCACATGTCAGTTTCCATAAACAATAAAGGGTGCACAAATAAGCGTACAACAGAATTAGCTGACATGCAAAATTCCTAACATCTAACAAGCAAACACCAACAAAATATTCAAGCATCAAAATGTCAAATACTCATAGAATCAGGCATTCATGAAAAGCAGAATCTTAGAGTCAAGGGTATGCTAAGAGAACTTATTGTATTAATTGAACGAGATAAGTTTTGAGAAGAGAATGATGAGCAAGATCTGTTTTCAACAATCCGAATCCAATGTATTTGATGGCAAACTTGGTAAAATAGACAAGCAAAGAGCGATAGTGACTATTTGAGAAACAAGCAAGAAACAGAATGATGGACTGTTACAAGTAATGAGTAAAAGGGAAAAAGGGTTTTTTCTCACCTTATATAACTCACTTGGCCTCACCGTTAGATTTGGAGACTGATTAACTACCTTCAATCTGACGGTGCAGTGAAAAAGTAAGACTTAGTCATCACCATACTAACGGCTATGGAAAATGAATACATTAAATGCGGTAATAATGGTATAGGTTGGCACAGATAAAATGATAGGATAGAAGTCTAAATGATGATGTTACAAATTATAGTTGCCAGTTTTTGCCAACAAACTACAACTCCTAGTCTGTAGATCACACTAAGAGCTGGGAGGCTAATGTTGTGGGTATTTTTGAAACCATGCAAATAGGTTAGCAAAAGCCCAATGGACAATTCCAACTAGTAAAGATCTAGTTTAATTTATCCAAGATTGAGGTCGCTAGAGTAAGTCATCAGGTCGCCAAATGTGAACTCAGATCACTGGTCAGCAAGGGTTAAAATGACCTTATATGTAGCTTTAGGTCATTGAGATAAGGTCATTGAGGATGAGTTCTAGCCTATAAATCGAAACATACTTTCCCAGCCATTATCTAGAAGCTCACTGTGGTTAAACTTAAGAAGGGATCAATTTGAAGGAATCCATTTGTGGAAATCAACTTGCAAGAACCAACTTACAGGATTAATTAATTATCTATTTTCATGGAAACTTGTGAAGCAAAATCCAGACAGGATTCTTTTTCTATTTTGAACTATATTAAGATTAAACACCCCAGTAACTATAAATAGGGGTTGAAATCATTAAACAGGAAAAGAGGATGATACAACCAACAGATACAAATACTCTGCCAAAATAGGTAGAGAAAATAAAATAACCGTGGACGTAAGCATTGCATTAGGCTAAACCACGTTAAAAACTTCTAGTGTCTCCCTGTTCTTCCTCTTTCTCCCTCTTTCTTTTTACACTCTTAATTTGTAGTTTAGGATTCTAAACTTGAGTTGACTAAATTTACACATCAACAAAATCCTAGATAGTTTACAGACCATGAACTATTAACAACCATGCGGTATATCTACTATAGCAACACGAATTTGATGTCAATGATGAAATTGATCTCACCAGTTTTTCAAGAAGCCATTTCAAATACTAATTCTTTAAAATGGATGAAAGTTGTAAATGATGGATTGCTTTAATGATCCATAATGATGTATGAGATCATATAGAGTTACCTATTAGTTGCAAGTCTATTAGATATAAAAGGGCCCTTAAGACTAAAGGATACTCATAGGATTATTGAGAGGTATAAGGCCATGGCAAAAGCCTGCATTTAGAAAGAAGGCTTTAATTATAGAATTTTTTTTATTTGTTTTAATTAAAAACTCATTTGGAGTTGTTATGATACTGGTGGCTCATTTTAACTTGAAGCTTTACAAAATGCATAAAGGCCTTCTTGAATGGTGATTAGCAAAAAAAAAAAAAAAATTGTTTGTGTGAACCAACCAAATGATTTTTAAGAGAAGAGTAAAGAACACTTATTTGTAAATTGAAAGGATTCATAAATATAATTTGAATAAAATGTCTAAACAATATCTCAAGGTTATTCAAATTACTGCTTTTCTTGGGTTCAAAGAGAATGATCTAGTAACATGTATCTGTTTTAAGTTGAATACAAGCATATTTATGTTTCTAGTCTTATGTTAGTGATATTTACTTTGAAAACAATGTTATGAGCCCTATGATTAAGACAAAGCAAATACTATTTACATACAAAGGATTTTAGTAATGTCTTTTTTGTGTTAGGCATATGAATCCATTGTAATAGATCTCAGGGTCTTCTTGGCATGTTTCAAAGGCTATATGTTTAAAAGGTGCTCAAAAGGTTCAATATGTTTTATATGCTCTCCAAGGATTGCACTCTTTTAGAGGGTTGAGATTCTTTCTAAAGCCTAGTGTCCTTAAAATAATGTAATAATCAAACTAGATATCATATGCTTCCATTGTTGATAGGTTGTTGTATGCTCAAGTATATAAACATCTTGATATTGATATTAATTTAGTGTATTTTAGAGATATTTGAGTAATCTTAGTTAGAAATATTGAATTACTGCGAAGAAAGTTATAAAGTACCTATAAGATAAAAAAATCTTTGTGTTGACCTATTGTAGATATGATAATTTGATTGTTATAGTTATCCTTAACTTTGATTTTGTGAATTATTCAGATGACAGAAAGTTAATATCTAGAAATATCTTTATAATGATAGGAGGAGCTGTGTTGTAAAAACTATCGAGGAATCAATTATAACAACCTCTGCTATAGAGGTAGAATATGTCATATGTTGTAAAGCCAATCGTGAGTCTATTTGGTTAAGGAATATAATATCTAAATCCAAAGTTGTAAAGAGCATTTCTAGGACTTTAACTATATGTTGCAACAATGTTGTCACAATGAACTTCTCTCGTAATAATGAAAGTACTACCTATACAAATTATTTTAATATTAAACATCAATTTGTTAAAGTAAAGATATGCAAGCAATATATATGTTGCCACAGATCGTATACTTACGGATTCACTAATCAAAGACTTAAGTGTTAAATTGTTTATGAACAAGTAAATAGAATGAGTTTGTCTAGGCCTTTTGGTATTCAGGATTAGTGGAAGTTTCATGTTTTTAATTGAAATATTGTTATCTTGATATCAATGAAATGTTAATGATATTGTCATATACTTTATATATATAAATATAAATATAGATATATATATATATATATATGCACATATAGCGTTGTTGATTGTACATATTTGTTCTGCTTGTGCTTAACTTATGTTGTAATGGTGTTATGATTGTTGTTGACATTCATTATTGTAGTCACATATTTTAATCCAATTATTTTGTGTGTTAAACTGTGCTCTCCAAGTGGAAAGTTGTTAGAACTTTCTATGTGAAATATCATAGTTTAACTGATTATATATTATTAGATCAAATAAATATCATGACAACTAATTATGTTGGGTTAATTAATTAAGTGATCAAATGATTGAATCTATAATGATACTTAGACTATTAATTGACTTTAGTGGTGTGAGTCTTATCATTAGCCCAATGATGATAGGTTAGTTGGCTTAATAAGGTAATAATAAAATAGATCTTTACTTATATCTTAGTAGAGTTGTAATTATTTCATTGAGACTTCAGTTTTAATTTCTCTTTATTTTCTCTATTAGGATTATAAGAAATAAACCTAATAAAAAGATTTTTTGTTAAAATAGAATCTTAGACAGTTTTAAATATAATTTTATTATTATTTAATTCAATTTATTTATACTGTTCTGATACATTGTAACAAAATATAATAGATGAGGTTAATGATAGTTTTAATTTTTTTAATTTCTCATATAAAATTTATTTATAAATGAATTAAAATCAATTCTAAAAAAAATTGATTTTCCAAACCCAGCAAGGTATTTGTAACTTTATATGACTTCACAATTTAAGTTGAAGTTGTTTTTCCAAGTTGTAGTGTGGTAGCATCTTTTTGAGACACAAATGTTCCCAAAAACAAGGTTCCAACCAAAGTATAGCCCTTTAGTTTCGAGTTATTGATTCGCAGAAATGGACTGTCACTTTGTGTCTTTTTGTCTGTTGACTCCACTTTTGAGCTTATTTGGTTGGACTCCAAAATCAGCCAAAGAATTCTTCTGCAAATTGCTCTCTACGTCAAAAGATGATGGTACAGATTCTCCTCAACTAGTAAGTTTTCCAAAGCCTGTTCCTCAAAACACAGTAAAGCCAGCCTTGTTAATGGCACAAAACCAAAAACGTATAGTGTCCCACAGCTTTATGCAACATGTTAAAAGTCATATATATTAGTGACGTGATATATTGGTCCTTCAGATCAGACGCAGTAGAATCTTCTCTGACCCTATGAATCATTCATTTTAGAGATGCTACACAAATTTCACTGACTAAATGAAAGCTATTCAACCTATGATTACCGTGCAATAATGCAATATAAGTGAACAATTTAGTCTATACGATAGCTGCATGGTACTAGGTTCTGGTTTTTGCACACGAGAAGAATGATATATTAATGATAGCTTAAAATTTAGAATCGATTTTTTTGTTTTAAATTCTGATTCTGTCATTTTGGATTGGAATCTGGTCAAATTTGAAGTTTGGTTATTCGGGTTAGACAAAATTGTTGTGATTTTAAAATTCTAATCTGGTTTTAAGAATGATCTCTGGTCAAAGGTAGTGGTTGTGGGTGTTGTCATCAAGAAGAGATATTGATAGTAATGTTTTGCAAGTATCACTACTAATTTTTTTTTTTTTTTTAATGATCAAATGGAGGATGCTTTGTCAAATCTTACTTTTATTTGGATTGAGAGAAAATCATATTGATAATCACTAATAATTATTGGCTAGGATAAAATAAACTTCCTTCAATTATTGCAATTTACCTGCTTTTAACTAATGCAAACCGTGCATATATATATAATTGGATGAATCTTCTTGTATTTTATAATAATATTTTTACTTAAATATATTACACGGCTTGTTGCATTGAGGACTGTCTTGAGGAAGCGAGAGATAAGAAAGATAATTGCTTATGCTGTGAATGTTACCCTAACTAATAAATCGATGACCACTTTGAAGAACAAAGAGACATCGTCACCAAGAAAAGGAGGGAAGGTAAGTGATAATGGTTTACTTTAACTAGCAATTTGATGAGAATCATCTAGCAAATGCAGTAACTATTTTGTCACGTCTCACCTGCTTTATGTGTGACCATATTACTTGAGGATTATCTCTTGTAAGGAAAATAATATATATTAATTTGACCCATAATCATATTTTAACAATTTATCCAAATATGCATTAAGATTTTGCATCTTTTACATAAAAAAAAATACATATACATCTAATATTGTCCAAAAATCTCTTAAGTCCGTCACCACTAGAACTTCACTAATAATTCTCCTTGATATCCTCTTCACAACTAATCACTACTTGTTGTTCATTCGTGTGCATTATTTGAACAATCGTCTCATTATATTTTCTCTGTATTGACAACTCAACATACTCTGACACTAATATAGTATTATCTTCACTCTTGAATCATTATCATTGTCGAATGCATAAATAGTGCTATGCCTCTAGTCACATCATCATTTCGTACAATTACCAGCTATTTATCCAATTCCTCCATTTTATCTTCAACTGCATGACTATCAATATCATGCAACTTTAACATGATTGCTGCCCTCAAATAAAGCAAGTAGGTTAAGAAAATTACATTGCTAATTAATTTACTTTACCATTACTAGCAGGAGACATGCAATATCTATTGATCAGTATTATTGGAATGGAAGACACTTAAATTATGTGACCACACACACAAGAAAGGAATCAAAGAAAGTACATAGAGCTAAGTAGTATGCATGCTTTGGTTAGTCAAAAAGTCTTCTTTTTGGGGTTTCTACTGCTTCCTAGGTTTTGGAGGACATGCAACAGCATAGCAAGATTGAGCAAATACTATTTCCTCAAATGATTTCTTTACAACTCACACTACTATGATCAAACTCTTTACTTTTAGGCTCAATTACACCCTCTGGGATTCGCTCCTAGGCCCAATGCAGTGTGTTCATCTCTCTCTCTCTCTCTCTCTCTCTCTCTATATATATATATGTATATATATTTACATATATATATTATAATTCTATTTTTTAGGCTTTAATTACTGTTGAACATGTGAGCCTAGACTTGATAACTTCGAAAAGAAGAGGTAGAATAGGCATTTAAAATATGCCTCTTTTTTCCCTACAAGATTAAACTATAACCGTAATAGATTTTTGTTTGTTCAAAGAAAGAATTTTAAACATTGAGAGATTTGTCAATAATCTAGGTTCGAATTCGAGAACGTGTCTTAATTGCTTGTCACTTGTTCTGTTTAAAAAGAGAGAGAGAGAGAGAGAGAGAGAAAGAGAATTATTAAAAAAGAAAAAAAGAAGAAAGAGAAAGAATTCTTAATTTTTATTTGCTTTATGATTATATGTAATATATGAGAAGTTTGTTACTCATTTTATATTTTAACTTAAACACATGCACACCCTATTCAAATGAACTAATTGGGGCATAATATGTAGGCCCAGTCTACCACGCTTCTGGACCCACATTCCAGATTGGGCCTGCGGAGGACCAGGAATCATTATAACATGGATTCTGCGGTTACTTTTTCTTGTTTCTTCCCAAGGAGGCTTTATGGCCATTAGGATCCCAATCAACAATTCACACCAGCATGTTCTTCGCCATTTTTGAGGAAGGTAGATCACTTCATCTACTTGTTTGGCTATGCGTTTATGTCATTTTGTTTTTATGTCCAATTGACGTTACTCAATTTTTTTAGTAATGAAATAAAAAAAAAATATTCTCTTATTAGGTTTTTGTTTTATGTCTAATAAAATTTATTACTGTTATTTAACTCTAATAAATTCTCCCTTTTAAAGTTCTTCCTCTACTTAAGGTTACATATTGCAAGTTTGAGTGTTTGTCGGTGAGATGAGAAAAGTCATGTACACACTAATCTTGTAATTTCAAGGGTGTTTAATTAGAAAATTTTAGAGATCGGTAACAGAATTAAAAATTAATTCCTTTATTAAAGTTTTGTTTTACTTGTAATGAAACCGGTTACTATTATATAACTTTAATGAATTGCCCTGTTTAAAACCCTTCCTTTACTTAAGATTTTATATTATGTTATCCACCAAAAAAAAAAAATTACTCCTTTCTTTTCTTCTCTTATTTCATGAATCTCCCATTATCTACCACTATTGATCACCATCTTTCACGGCTAATTATTACCTATCACTATTCATCGCCCACCGCACTTTCCGTCATTAACTACCATAACCCATTATTACCACCATTGTACATCACATTTATTACTAATTCTCTATCATTTATCGCTATGAATCGCTCATTCATCATTACTTATTATTGTTGACCATTACCCCACCATTAATTATCGTTAATGATTACCCGCTATCGCATATCATCATTGATTATTATCCACCACTACTTTGTGTTGTTTACTACCTCCCACTATCACCATTGATCATTACCTGTCGCCATTAACTATCGCTCATAATCATCCATCACAATTGACTACCCACTTATCATCACTTATTGTCATTGATAACAATTCACCAATACCTATTACTTTTAATCACCGTCTACTACCATATATTACAATTGATCACCATCCAATTAGACAACAAGAAAAGGAATCATATGATTCTATTCCATAACTAAACTAAACACAGAAAGTGATGCTCATTATTATTTATACTCCTCCTTATTTGATTTTATTTCTATTAGCTAAACTGAACGACCTTTAATGTTTTATTGGAAGAAGTCTCGCTGTATCTTCCACCAAAAATATCCCACCTTTCTTGGACAAAAAAAAAAAAAAAAACCTATAATGATATTATCCTTCTATATTTGTAAGAAAATGATCAGAAAACATTTTGACTAAAACAAAATATCAACATATACTATGACTAGAAAAAGAAAAAAAGTAAAAGAAGAAAGAGCATCGACACACATCCATAGTTTTGACTTGAATTTATCATGTTTATTTGAAGAAACAGGCAAGCGATCCAAAGTGGCCTTAAAAGAATATCAACTTATACACACAGCCTTGTTTTGAAGTGTGCACCTTTAGTGGGGGAAAAACGCATATCTCAGTTCTCAACAATGACCCAGGCCAAAGCTGAGGAACAAAAATATGGAAAGGCCTATGAGTTTAGGCAATTGTCAGCTTAAATACGTAAATCAAGACAAAGAAATAAATTTCTAAATTTCCCTTTATCATGGATATAACAAGAGAGGAAAAAATTATGCCGCACTCAAGCACATAATCTCTACAACAACGCTTGTTCAACGCTCAAATGGCTCACGCTTCCGCAGCTCCATGCATGTTCTCACAATAAATACGTATGCAGAGGAAGTGTAATTAGCATGCTTATAATCTCAACACCCCTCCTTCAGAAACAGGAGAAAGAGTAGACAAGAGAATCATAAATCGTAGCATACACCATATACATTATAATACACACCACCTAAACCGAAACACTAGTACATGATATTTAACGGGAGTCAGGTAAAATGCTGCAATATGTCCAAAGACCAGACCATCACATCTATTGCTGTATGTAGTTCTAGGTATAACAATGTTAACTAAGTCTAAGAAGCTCACTTGTAGGTCCCCATGCCCACACCAATCTCTCCGCCACCATATGGTTGGAAGCTTTCTCTAGCCCTTGAGTAGTTAACATAGTAGAATTCAGAGACTATGCCAGTAAAGAGAACAAAGGCAGCTCCGGCAGCGAAAACTCCCTTCCTAACTGTCTGGCAAGAAGGAGTCTCAACAAAGATGGTCCTGTACTTTGTGTGATAGGCATTTCTCACTGAGCCCGCCAACAGACATACCTCCGCGATGAAGAAGAACACCCTGAGAGATTATAAGGTGCAAGAAAAGAAGTAAGCACAGTCTGAATTTTCAAGATCTGATAGACTTTGGGTAGATTACATGCAACCCCCTCCAAACTATTTGAGATACGTGCATAATTGCACAAATTTTGGAAACATGCAAATGGCCAACTCAGAATTTATAAAACATACACTTGGCAATTTCCATTTTAGTCAACGGAATAGAGCCCTATGTCTATCATGGGACTAATTACCACTCCAAAATTATTCATCCTTGAAGAAATTAGTTGCACATGAGAAATTAGTCGTAGACATTTTGACTTCCATGGTTGGAACTCCACTTTCACAATGGTGGGTTTTTGGGATGAAGATGCGTTGAGTTGGAGTTCTAATGTTCACCAATAGTGGATTCAGTGAGAAAGATGCATTTTGGAATGTTACTTAGTTCTATGATAGGCATGTAACTTATTCCAGTAAGTTTAATGAAAAAGAAGTTCCAAGAAGCGGGTTAGCTGCACGGTATACGAAGTCTGGCTGGCTGTTTATGCATTTCATAGTTTGGAGTTATGCGTGCATTGCCGAATAGTGAGAGGGGTGTAATTTACCCTTTAATTAGTTTTTCTATTTTCTAGTGTAGTGAAGAATGATGTACCAGCAGATTATGAAAAGGACAATAGCACAGGCCCTTGAACCACCGGGGCTAAGAGGCTTGCCGCAACAGAAGCACCGACTTGCAATCATTATGAGGATTTGGCTAAGCATGAGGAACAGAAATGCACCAGCACCAAATCCAGTTGAAATGTCTGAGTCATAGACACAGTAATTGTAATTGTCTTCCTTGTCTGGAACAATTTTTGCCTGGCAATCAAGACAAATAATATAAATCTGTCAGCAAGGAGCTGAGAAGTTTAAAATTGATTGCTTCCAAAACCTATAAAAGTTATTTGTTTCTTCAACTAGAAAACATAAATGCAAAATTTAGGCAAATTGAACCTGGTTTTTAAGACAGACGGAAAGCTGATATAGAGTAAGTAGCACATTTGTAGCAAACATAACAACAAAGTAATCAAAATTATGGTTGAACTTGATGATAAAATTCTAAAAAAACGAGGCAAAATTTTTCTGCAATTTGACATCGGTTTTACTAAGCGTCTGAATCCAACAGAGAGAAAGAGGATAAAAAGAAAGATATTAGATTTTGCATCACTTGATAAAGTAGGTTTTCAGATGAACAGATCATAAGTACTAACTGCAAATTCATTCAAACAGATTAGACGTTTACTATGTCCTGGAATACAAAAAAGAGAGGAACAAAGTCACATGAATACAAACTTATCCAGATAATGCATTTTAACTGTTTGACCAATAGTAAACGATTTAATATTAATATTTGCCGACACATATATTCAGTCAGTCTTTGATCTTTTTTCTCACATTTCCTCAATAATTATGCAAAACCAACCCATAACCCATGTTCATATCCTAAATGCACAAACCCAGAAACAAAAACGAGTTAGACGGTTAATCTAAAGCTCAGATTCTAATTTCAAACAGTTATTTGCAACAAATGAGTTAAAATGAAAAATGGGAAGAAAAAGCAGAAGATAGAACTAGGACTCACAGTGCTTCTTCTCTGCTCAGCTGCAACAGCCAATCCAAAAGCAATTAGATCAAACACGAACACAGTGATGATTACAAGCTTAGACGCCATGGATGTGTGTCAGTGCACCTTCGACCTTTGGAGATTACTCAGATCTGTCTCTCTATTGGAACCTACTATCTTCTGTTTGTATCCCTCTTGCTCTTTGAACTTCTACAATAAAAGCCAGCTGCATAAATAATAAATAATAAATAAACCATCGTTGACAATAAATAAATCATATAAATTAGGGAAATTATAAAAAAAATGGGACAGAGATAGGCGTTGGTAATAGCTGACAAATATCTGAAATGTGTACTTTACCTACTGACTACAAAATTAACAAAACAATTTCATGGGATTTTTTCTGATTATTTTTAGCCACTAAAACAGGCAAATTCAAGTCTGATAATCATGTGTTGTTATTTTTACTTAATAAAAAATAACTATTTTATTATTTACATGTTAATTTTATAAAATTTATATTTTAATTTTTAAAATATTAAAAATTATATTTATTTTATTTTATTAGATTAAAAATAAAAATACTTAATATAATTTGATTCTTGTTCGGGGAAACTATACACAGGTTGCGAAACTTAAAAGGAGTAGTTTGGGGAATTAGAAAGACGTGTCGGTGCCAAGGACAATAAACTGTGGTTGACAAATTGAAGGAGGGCATTTTAGTAACTTCCATTGTGCGCGTGTAGAGATTGATCTACCTATATCAGGGGAGAATTAATGGAAAGAAAAGGGTATAAATTTTTTTAAAAAAATTAGTTAAAAAAGAAAATATGAATGAGGAATAATTTTAAATGATGACAGAAAAGAATAATTATATACTTTAATTTTTTAATTTTTCCTTACATTTTTTATACAATTTTAAAATTTCTTTCTATTTTCATAATTAATTATATTTTTAAAAATGTTTTAAATTATTTTTGTTCACAATCACAATTAAATAAGAAATTACTTGACATTTTTTTATTGAATTTGCTTTCTACTTAAAAATATTTTACAAAAATAATATTAGATATACATTAAAAGTTGTAAAAATAGAATCCATTGATTGTGAGGAAGTGTGAGAATCAGATATCTGCTTTGGATGTCTCACAAATATGTTCAAACTATTTCTTACCTTTTTTTATTATCTTTTTAATAATTATTAAAATAATTTTTCTATCTCATTCATATAAAACTAAATTTTATCTAACTAATTATATATATAATTATTTATGTGTTGAATACATAAACCTACAATGCACCAACACTTCATATAATAGTTGTATCCACGTGTCGAAAACGTTCTCGTTTCCGACACTTCTCGACACCGACACTTCATTTATCATGTAAAAATAGTCCGACACTTCTGAAAATACCATATCCTCGTGTCCGTATTCCGATGTCCGTGCAATATAGCATAAACCTTATTTGCCGGTGAGGACCTGGCAAAGAAAGAGTCGGTGAACGGTGCTAATGTCACGTGCTTGTGTGGCTGATATGGGGTGGCCCTATATTGCGTGACATGGCCATGTAATTATGAATTTTAATTATTTGGAGGATTGTGCTACTTTCATACCATATCAGTCGTTAGATAAATTATATATATGTTCATTTTTAGAGATTATAGATTGTGTTTTTTATGTGTTTTTTACTATATAAATATTTGTTCTAAGTGTTTTTGAAATAATATAAATGAGCTGACAAAATTCTAATCAGCAAGTCTAAATGGAGGATGCCCAGTTCGTCTAGAGGTCGAGGTCGTTAAGCGTAGGCCTCAGATCATCAGCGGCCAGCTCAGAGCAAAGGACTAGGTCAAGGCTATAGTGCCAGCTCGCTGGTCCAAGCCAACTGCCTCAACTATCTCCCAAAAATTTACTGAAGAAACCCGAGAACGAGACCCACTTGCACAATCAACCGACAGATTAGCCCTCAACAAACCAAACTAGCATTTATTGTTCAATACGATTGAAAAGATAGATTTGTAACTTGTCAAATTACATTTGTAACTCCCCTGCCTTTATAAATAGAAGGTTAATGTAAGGAGTTACGCCCCAACATCCCACATCGACTAAGTTTGGACGGGGAAAGGTCCATATAAGGGGGAGTTGGACCCCTCCTACCGAGGCACATTTTGAAGGATAAAACCGTGCGGACTCGGCCCAAAGCGGATAATACCTCGATGTGGAGCCTTATATTAGTATCAGAGCCGGGTCAGGCCTCTGGTCTGATGGGTCGAGGGGGAATGTAAGGAGTTACATCCTAGCATCCCACATCGACTAAGTCTGGACAGGGAAAGGTCCATATAAGGGGGGTTGGACCCCTCCTACCGAGGCGCCTTTTGAAGGATAAAATCGTGCGGGCTCAGCTCAAAGTGGACAATACCTCGTTGTGGAACCTTATAGTTAAACCATTGAATCAGGGGACTGGGGGAACAAACACTTGTACTTTGTAATTTACACTGATAAATGAAATCATCCGTGGATGTAGGGACCAATACCGCTTAGTTTTAGCCAAACCACATTAAAGCTCTCGGTGTTTTCCCTTGTTCTTCCTCTTCTTTCTTTGCTTTCAGCATTTGCCTCCAGCTTACAAAGCTGAAATATAGTTTTGGGGTTTTAAGAACTATTCTAGTTGACTGGATTTGGGCTTACCAAATTTTACTATCAACATTTTGGCACTAAAAGGAGGACCTCATCTGTGTTTTGGTAGATTCTCTATTTGGTTATGATGATAGGGGAAGAACCACCAGAAGCTCAAATGACCTGATTACTTAGCTGGAAAGAAAAGTGGAATGACAGAGAGAATCAGTTTTTTCTGCAACAGGCATTTATGCTAAACCTATAACAGGAAATGCCGCCAACTCACCACCTCCCTCACGGCCCACTGCCAACTTGTTGTCATTGCTCCAGACACTAGCAAAATGCAGACATTGCTCCAAACCAGAAAGCCTTGGGAAGAACAGTGAGAAAGTTGACGGAGGCGGTTAAAGTGCTAACATGAACCCTGGGCGCACGAAAGTAGGACAAGGTCACTGTAGCCGGTCAACTCCGTTAGGTCGCTTACTTAACTCGCTCCTCCTACTCGTAGACAGGATCAAAGGTTTGCTGAGATCGTAACGACCATGATGACTAGCGATGTGAGAGCTTGCATAAAGTTAAAAGCTCGAACAAGTCCAGCCAGGAAAATACCTCAGGTTGTTACTCCCTTGACTAAGAAGGTAGAAGGAGCCCACAAACTTCTAGCCAGAGATTCGAGACATGAGATTCCGTGGTAGAAGAGCTGTTCTAAAAGGTAAATAGCCAAGAGCGCTATGAGGAGAGGACTCTATTCATGAGCGAGATAGAAAAGCAGACTCTTCCTCACAAATTTAAAGTCCCTGTGATCACACCATACAAAGGGGATACTGATCCATATGACCATATGGATGCATTCAATATTTAGATGGATCTTTAAATGACCAATCCTTTGGTCAAGTGCTGTGCCTTCTCGGTTACACTAGGAGACATACTTTGAACATGGTCCAGGAGTCTTCTAGCTCATAGTATTAATAGTAGGGAAGAATGCCAATGGAAATTCATCAACCAGTATGGAGCATTGAACAGGCAGCTTGCACAATGATCTTTCAGCTAAGCATGATTCATTGAAAAATTACATCACCAAGTTTAGACATGAAGCCAATTTAGTAGGAAATCTCTTAGAGGAAAGCATCTTGATAGCGATCTCTAGGGGACTCTGCAAAGATGGAAGGCTATATAAAAATATATATATATATATATTGTAGAGAGAATTTGACATTATGAAGCGACCTGGCAGAAGCCGAAGTCCAGCAAAAGGAACGAGTTCGCTAGACCACAAGTTTGTTGTGCAAGGGATCTCAATTCACTGGCTGAATGAGTTCGAGGTCACGAACCAACAACAGTCTCAGCGCACAAGTTCCAGCTTGCTAGGACGAAGTCTTACCCAGCTAGAAGCCCGTTGAGGTCGAGCATAAGGCCGACAGGCAACTTGCACCGTCATTTTGCAAAATACAACCATCAGGCTCCACACGTAGAAAACAACCTACAGAATCCAGTATATAATACTCTAGGTAGTCTTGTATATTTAATATTTGATGTAACAAATGAATAATTTATTTAGTTCTATTTGTACCCCTCTATACTTCTATAAATGGGGGGCTGAAACCATTGTATAGAGAATAAGAAAAATATGAGTAAAAACTCCACCGGAAACCATAGCCAAAATTTTGTAAAAACTCCCTCAGATTAATAAAATATCTCTATAGACATAAGGTCCGGTGCTGTCCGAATTTAGCCGAATCACGTTAAACCTTCGTGCTTCAACCTTTCTCCTTCTTCCTCCTTTTGTTGTCTCCCATTATTCACTACCTCAATAATTAGGAAATAGCTTGGGCCTTAAAAGAACCCCTCCCATTGGCCAGATTTAGGTGTAACCGAAATCCATTGCTAATATTTTGACACACCCAGTGGGACCCTTCTGTTCTCTGGTTGTTTCTTTGTTTCTCTGATAGATTTTGTTTAGCTAAAATGGCAAAAGGAAAGATCGTCAGGAAGTCAGATGTTGTCGTCAACTAACTCGAAAGTCATATGGCAAGCTCTTCTACTCCTCAGGCTGTTAATGGTTTTCCCCCTTCAACTCATCGTCAACTTGCCATCACTAACCTTAAGGCTAACAAAATGCAAGCCTGGCTTTAACGTCAGGACAGGTTGGAGAATATGATAGAAGAGCTGATTAAAATAGTCACCGCACTAGCACAAGCATAAGCATAGGGCTTGTAAAGATAGAATGAAGTTGCTATACCTGGGAATGTTCCCCAGCGACAACAAGCTGGATGTTCAAGTAGTGCTAATCAGTCTTCAGGTTGCTGCTCATGACAGCAAACCTCAGGTCACTATTCTCACAGTCAAGAGAGTCAAAGAGATTAGTAGTCTTTTAGTCAGTGATTAGGTGTGTGAAACCTACTGCTAAAAGAATTGTATAAAAAAATGCTCGATTGGAGGAATATTTGTGAGCTTTGAATGATCAAGCTCACCATGAGGATAAGTCACCATTCTCGAGAGAAATTGAGACTCAAGCCCTCCCTCTCAAACTTAAGGTCCCTACAATTCCACTATATAACAGAGATACTGATCCTTATGACTATCTAGACGTATTCAACATTCAGATGGATTTACAAACAATTAATCCTCTAGTTAAATGTCGAGTTTTCCCCACCACATTAGGAGGTGTATCTAAGGCTTGGCTCAAAAGCCTTTCAGCTTGCTTGATATGCAATTGGGAGGAGTGCCAATAGAAGTTTATTAGTCAATACTAAATGTTGAAGAGGCAGCTTATGTCCCCTATCATTTCGCTATGATCTTCTAATGTAAACACAAGTCACTAAAAGACTATATTGCCAGGTTTAAACTTGAAGTCAATTTGGTGGAGAATCCATTTGAAGAAATCATACTGGTAACAATCTCCGTGGGACTCCACAAAGATAGAAAAACTCTACAAGAGTTTATATAAGTCCCCAGTAAAGGATTTGACTGAGTTTTACGAACGAGCTACGAAGCAGATTAAATGGGAAGAAACTTTTGGTTCGGGAAAACCTAATCATAGGGACGAGAAGGATGGTTCTGCTCATGATAAGATAAGGGGCAATGTGAATTAAGATAACCACTCTGACAAATGCGCTGTGAAAAAGCCTAGTAAAATCAAGAGCGAGCAATCCTAGCCTGTCACGACCCAACCTATGGAACGTGACCGGTGTAGAAGGTTACCATTAGGAACCCCTTTCCTTTAGGAAACCCCCTACAAGCCTTACCATGCAATCATGACAACATACCAATGCACAAAAATTTCTCTAATTAATCAATATAAGTTTATTATCTCTACCGAAAATTCGATAAAGTTTCATTTATTTTCTGGACACCCGGGCACATGGCCATATACAAAATACAAAGGGCTACATGCCTATCAACCTGTACAAACATATAACATATGCGTAGTGGCCCAGATTATACACAATAACTACCTACTGGGCATCCAGATAACACTTATAATATATGCACATGTAAACTTACCCAACTACTATATCACAATACCATTATATACCTTTCAATCTCCGCAAAAGGTGGCGCACTGAACGAGAAACTAGGGAGACTGCTGAATCTGAAAAATATGGAAAGGAGAGGAGTGAGTTTCACAGAAATTCAGTGAGTAAACAATCTTATAGTCACCTAAAAATCCCATTTAAAAATCCCGTCCAAATATATATAACTGTAAAAATATTATCACAAAGTGAACATAATGAAATATGAAATAAGCTTTAAAAGGTATGGTAATGCATGTACCAAAACATACAACTAGAATTCCAAAAGACAATTTCAAGTGGCAACCTTAACAGTGTAATCGTCATACTCTGCCAAACCCTCCAAACACACCAAGTATTCCTCCAATCACACCAAATGATGTTTGCATAATTCCCTCCAATCACACCAAGTATAGATTTATATACACATCCCTCCAATCACACTAAATATAGATTTATATACACATCCCTCCAATCACACCAAATATAGATTTATATACACATCACTCCAATCACACCAATTGATGTTTAGGTTACCAATGAATTGTCTAATGGGTCCAATCATTCACATCAATAAATTCAATATCATGAATCATGAAACCACTAT
>JANHAO010003177.1:0-26748 GCA_026873985.1 Saraca asoca
GCCTGTGTAAGCCATTGAACAAACTATACTGTTTTAAGGCCTTTAACACAATATCTTGAGAAATCAACTATAGAGTTACTAAAAATAAATCCGATGATCTAGGATTACTCACTGGGTCTCAAAGTGTTAGTCCTCAGCTCGTCGCCGGCCGGAGCGCCGTCGGTGACCCAGAAATCAAGCTGGCCAAACCAGCCTCAAAGCAGGGGAAAGAGAGGGTTCGAATAATTTGATACTACTTACTCATGGAAAGATCCGCAACTGAAGAAAGGAAGGGACTGGACGGAACACCCTCACCGAAATCCGCCATCTCTAGCGACAAGAGAAGCCACTATGCCGAAGGATCTCATGGTCGAAGAAAAAGAGTGTAGCTGACAAGAGCCTAGCCGAACTTCATTCAGCCGAGAACCAACGCAATCACGTCGGAATGCTCGCCGGTGCCATCGGAAACCAAAGAAACGGCCGGCGTGATGGAAGCTCCAGAAGGTGACGGAGGAAGCTTCCAGAGAGCCCCCCTGAAAATTATCCCGAAATCGGGAAGGAGTAGGGCAAAATATCAGCCCCCCCTCACACCACCGGAAACCTGCATGGCAGGTCATGGGCTAATTTTTCATTTTGGCCCAAACGTTCCCTTATTTCAAAATTTGTCCCACCCGAAATCAGAACTTTTTAGTTTAGTCCCTATCGAAATTTCAGTTTAGTCTTTTCAGATTTCAAAATTTTATTTCAAATTTCCCTTTTTATTTTCCTATATTTTTCGGGTGTTACAGATAACCTCCTATGTCGGTTATATTTTGTAGGTTGGGGTCTGACATAATATAGATCTCTTGAACAATCTTAATGAACTTTAAACTTGCACATACTTAACAAACAATTAAAGCTCATAAACATAATATAATTCAGTTTAGAATTATTTTTAACATCAAAATAAAAGAAAGTATAGCTGATCAGGCTGACGATCTCAAAGGTCTTTTTTCTAAGCAAAGGATTTATGTCTATTATTCATGTTTAATTGTTGAAAACAATAGGATTAAAATGTAGTTGATGAGATCAATAATTATATATCTATACATTGCGGGATCAAACCAATCTACACTCTATTATATTTTTCAATGCTTCTTTCCTTGAAAATTTTTATATTTATAAATATTTGTGTTTAAATTTTATGCATTTAATATTTGCTAGGGTTTTGTTTTATTTATTTATTGATTTTTGCAATTTGTTATACAAACTCTTTCTAGCTTTGCATATATTAAGGGAGAAAGGAAAAAAATGATTCTAAAATTGATAATATATGCCATCTTTGAAAATTTTCTTTCATTTTAAAATTGATTTTTCTTTATAACTAGAATTAGACTCACATTATGCACGATTTTCTTTTTCAAATATTAACAATATGAAAATATTTTCTGTTTGAATTTCATTCAATTTTATGAAAGAATTTTTGTTGATTTGTAAATGAAAAATATATTAGCTAAAAAAAAAGTAAGATCTCAAATATTCAACAAATATCCAAGATATGAGATTTTTATACAAGATCTTAATCATTTACTATGAATAACAAATTCTTATAATATTAGAAACATACATGTACAATGATAATAATGAATTTGCGTCAAAATAATTCAAATAAAAATGACTATTAACAAATATATGATAATATAATACTACTATAATTATAAAGAGTTCAAATTATTCAAATTATAAGTTTGTCGCATAAAAAATTATGTATGAAATAACATTGAACCAATTAAACAAAAATTGAATAAAAATTATGAACTTATATTTTTATATAATATATACTCTCAATTTAGCATTTAAATTTAATAGTGTTTTTTAACATAGAATATGAGTAAAATAATTAGAAAATTGATTAATTAAAATTAAAATAGTAATTCAAAATAATAATAGTATATTAACTTTTCATTTAGAGAGTGATTGGCATTTGAAATAAAAATGTTTATGTAATATACATTCAAACAATGCAATTATCGATATTTGGAATACAGGAAATTTCAAGCAATTGATTTTCTCTTATGGCTAATATGTATGAATTTTATTGTCTAACTGATGTTTTAGACAATTCTTAGAATAAAAGTCATATTTAATATATTTGATTTATCAAAATTAGACACATATATAACAATACTAATCTATGAATTAGTAATTAATGCATTCAATCAATTAGCAATATCATCAAGAGAAAGAGAAAGTTAAAATGTCTAATCATATTGCATGAAAAGTCTCTCAATAAATGGACAAAAAGAATCATAATTTAAATTTATTATGACTATTATGGTCAATTAATTGAATAAGAGTATTATCATTTATATGTGAAATTTTATGAAAATCACACAACTGATTTGAATAAAATTTTTTATGTGAATTTAGAATCTGACAAAGATAAATGAGATACAATAATATAAATAGATAATAAATTAATGATAATTAAAATTGATCAATTAAATAAAAGTATTGTCATTTTTATGTAAAATTTTATGCACACAAATAATTTAAATAAATTTTTTATGTGAATTAGGAATTTAATAAGAAAATTGCTAAGAGAATTTTAGATGGTAATTTTAAAATATCAATTAAGAAGTCAATCATTAAGTTTTGAGAGATAGATAGAGTATGAAATGCGATGAAAGAAAAATACCGCATTATATTAAAATTTTAATATTTTATTACATAGTATAAATATAAATATAGATTATACTACCTCTCTTTTTTGGGTGCTTGAGGTGGAAAGTATACTGATAATGTAATATATTAGTCATTATGTGTATGAGGTTACAATTTAATGTGTGTTTGGTGTACTAAAAAAGCTAATTTTTAACTTTTTAACTTGATCTAACAGTTTTTTTTCATATTTTAAAGGTGTTTCATGTACTAACTTTTTAGAAAAAAAAAGTTTTCTTTTACGAAGCTACTCTAAGTAGCTTATGTATGTGTTTGACACATTAAAAAAAATTAGCTTTTAACTTTTTTACTACCTTTTTTTTTTATCATATTTTAAAAGTGTTTGGTGTATTAACTTTTTAAGAAAAAAACTCTTTTTTAAAAAGCTAATCCAAGTAGGTTACAACTTATTAGAATAAAATTTTCCATTATTTTTTTTCTAATTTGTCATTCTCTTTTTGGTTAATTGACAACCTATATCTTAATTAATTAGAAATCTTCATTTTTAATGCTTATTTTTTTTAATATCATACTATTTTTTATATTTATTTTTCCACAAAGCCAAAGAGGACACAAAAACTCTCATATCATTGTATATTTGGCATATGTCATTTAATTTAACATAAATAAATAAAAATAAGTAAGTAAATAAATAAATGATATCATAAAATATAATTAAATTAAATTATAGATAATTTTATTCTTATTTTAAATATTTTGATTGTATCAATATACTTTACCCTCAAAATAAATATGAATTAATTTACTTTATATATTATCTAATCATATTTATATGTCCTTTTATGTCATTTTACATTTATAAGCTAGTTCAATAGCTAATTTTATCAAACACTTTTCATACAATTAGCTAATTTATCAGTTTTAGTTTTCAGCTAATAACTAATGACTAGTAAAATAGCTAACAGTTAATAAAACAACTAATTATTAGTTAACTTTTTAGCTATTTATACTAAACAGACTCTATAGCTTATTAAAATAGAGTTTTTTATTATTTTTTTCCTAATTTATTTATTTCTTTTTGGTTAATTGACAATTCATGTTCTAATTGGAAACCCTCATTTTTAATGTTTATTTTTTTCTAATGTTATACTAGGTTCAATACTTATTTTTTTCCCACTAGGTCAAAGAGGATAAAAAAAAAATTCACATATCATTACATATTTGATATATGTTCATTAATTTAACATAAGTAAATAAAAATAAGTAAATAAATATATGATGTTATAAAATATAATTTAAATTAAATTTTAGATCTTATTTTGAATATTTTGATTGTATTAATATAATTTAATCTCAAAATAAATATAAATTAATTTACTCAATATATTATATAATCATATTAATATATATTTTATGTTATTTTATATTTATAAGTTAGTTCAATAGCTAATTTTATCAAATATCATTAATATAATCAACTAGCTTATTAGCTATTTACGTCAAATAGACTGTTAGTCATAAGGTAATGCATAAATCTGTGACAAAACTCTTAAATATTACTTTATGTCATTCAAATATATATTAAAAATAAAATGAAGCATGCATTTCTCTATGATCTCTTCTTTTTTTTTTTTTTGGCCACAAAACTATACCATTGTGGCAACCTATATTATATTTATATATCACAAAGTTGAATTAGGTTGGGTTAAGAATGTATAAGAGTTTTTAATTGCAATGAAAATAAGATTTCATTTTATTTTGAAATGAATTTTTTTAGGTGGTGTTTGAATTTAAGTAAAAGAAACTCGTATTTTATTTACAATTCCTGTTTAATTACATTTGTGTTATTATAAAATCATTCAAATTTATTAAGGATTTCATTAGAATTTATTTAATTTGATTTAAAACACATATTATATAAAAAATTTATCCTCATTCTAATATTTTATTTACTACAATACCATCAAAATTTACTTTTTAATTGAATTTTATGAATTTCTTAATATATTTCAAACAAAAAAACTTATCTGCTAATGAATGAAATCATTATTTTCAACATAATTTTCAAAGAATAAAATTAATTTATAAATAAATTGAAATTATTTCTATTAAAATGAAATGAATTCAATTTAAAAAAAAATTAATCCCAAACGGAGCACTATTTTTTTTTCCAAAATGCTCCTTCCACATTTAACCAGAACAAAAAATTAATTGATAATTTTCATTTAATTCGAACCATTACAAGTAATTTGTCAAATTCTACTCACTTGTATTTTCTGGTGGTCTTTTGTTCATTAGACATAAATGGAATAATCACTAAATTATGTATCTATCACATGATTAATTAACATATAAGAAATGCATATTCTTCTCTAAAATTCACATTATATGAACATTGGAGTTTTAACTCAATGCATATTCATTATTGAAATCTATGATTTTGTGAATGTTAGACTCCAACCATAAAGTTAAACATATCTATCAATTCCAATTTCTTCCTTGCAATTAATTTCTCATGAATCCATACGCATTTTGGAGGGTCACTTAGTCACAATATATGTTCATAAGTTTAGTAAAAGATCCAAAAGAAAAGGCTTTCCATGCATGGTTTGTAAAGTTATACCAAGCTTCATCATTCCTAGGAGGTTATTTGCGTATCTTGAATTCTTGAAAATGATTTCATGTAATTTACCTTATTTTTATTTCAATGAATCCATGCATGTATATCAGGGAATTCATCAAAAACACTTATACTAATCAATAATTTTTTTATGATGTGATTTTTTTGAGTTCAATTGTTAAATTGTAAATAATTATTATATCCATCTATATAAAATATAAAATTTAGAGAATAATAGACATATAATTAAATAATAAACATATATATATATTTACATTAAACGTAAAGTTTTTTGATGCAATATCAAATATTTTTAGATTAATATAAGTGTGATTTACATTTTATTATATGAATAATAAATCTGGTGAATTTTATAAGAAATTTATTTCATAAAATGTTACGTGTCAATTCATTCCTCTCGTATTATCTATTGACCGCGTTTAACGAATATGATTTTGATTTTGTTCACCGTAAGACCGTTTGGTGTTAACAGATCCGTTGCACAGAAACGACAACGTCGTCGGACCAGAACTGAGCTGATTCCAGGCTTTCAGCTTCTCACGACTGCACAGTGGGATCCCTCTCTGTTCTCATCCTCCATTCCATTGGATATTCCGATCTTCATCTAACTGAGGCAGAGCTGTCCAAATTCCTCAGAATCACGTTCCACACCGATTTGCATCCGACTCAGTGAGTCTAGTGACTAACACAGTGTCGCAACTCATTCCACCGGCGGAAGAGAAAGACCATGGATCCGGCGAAAACGCCACTTGGCCAAATGCTATTGGAGGAGATCACTCCAGTTGTCATGGTCCTTTCTACTCCTGCCGTCGAAGAGGCATGCCTCAAGAACGGCCTCTCATTCCTTCAGATGCTCACCCCATTCTGCTCCTTCAACAATATCGATGGTAATTCTCCAAGTTATCTCCTTCCACACAGTTTGTGAGTTAAATATGGTGTTTTGACGAAGAATTTGGTTTTGCATGTTGCAGTGCCTGTGAGAACAGCAAGTGATCAGCCATATAGGCTTCATAAGTTTAAATTGCGATTATTTTATGCTTCGGATGTGAGGAAACCTGATTTGGAGGTAATCTTTATATAACGAGCCATTTCCTTGACGAGAAAATTGAAGAACTGATATATACATTGTACAAAAGTGTTTGTTGTTGTTGTTGTAGTTTCTTTTTTTTCTTTTACCAAACACTTCGAAAAGCAATCGTCTTGTTGTTGCTGTTGTTTCTTTCTTTTTTTTTTTTTTTTCCCTTTTATCAAACACTTGGAAAAGCAATCGGGAAGTAAGGTCAGCTCACAAGCAGCTCCAATCTCACACGAGCTTGAACAATCTGAAATTTCAACGTGCTTATTTTTGTTTCGTGTTTTAAGTTAATTTCCAAGAATGTTTAATCGAGGAAAAGTTAGAATATTGGGAATTCTGCTTGGACAACCCAGATCACTCAACATAATTATATATAGTGGAGGTATATTTCATTCAGAACTTACTACTTGGTTCTTTTCTTTGTGCATCCAATCTTTTTAAGTAGGTAGCCAAAGGGCAGTTGAAGAAAATTATCACCAAGGCAGGGGAAAAAGAGCTTTCTGAGTTGGGTCTGGATGCACCAGAAATCAATAATGTACTTTCCAGTAAGTGAATTTGCTGTACTGTTACTATTTTTAACTTTATACTCTATCAAGTTTGTTGATTAAATTTGGAAAATAGTACTCCAACAACCAAAATTCGTACCAATTTTAAAAATGCACACACTTGTGCCAATATCACTCGGATTGTACCATATGCATAGTTGTAAAAGAAGTTATGAATGGTGGTGGTGGTGGGAGCAGCATTATTCAATAAAAATTTTTGTTATATTATTTTAGTTGAAATTTTTAGGTTTATTTCTCTTTGCTGTATTATATTTTCACAGATGTAAAAGAAGTTGTAAATGGTGGTAGTGGGAGTAGCACTATTAATCAAAATTTTTTGTTGAAATTTTTAGGTTTATTTCTCAATGCTTTATTTCTACTTGCCCGAGGTATTTGAGATTCTGTAGTTGTATTAAGCCAGGTTGATTAACAAGTACATTTGCAGGTTCACCAACATGGTTTCAGTATTTTAATAAAGAGCTTGTCCATACAGTTTCCTTTTCAGACCATGAAGCTTTTGACCATCCTGTGGCATGTAAGATTTTTAATCTAGTTTGATATCCCTTTTTTTTTTAAGTAATTATTTTAACAAACATAGAATTTTCAATGCATAGAATAAGGATTCTTGAAATTTTTCATCTTGCTCCCACCTTCTCCATTCCCTTTTACCTTCTTTGGAGCATCTTTTCTGATTCTCTTATTCCCCTGCTGAAAATAACTTGCAGGTCTTTTGGTCATCTCTTCAAAGGATGAGCTGCCAATTAACAGATTTGTTGACCTTTTTAACACAAAGTTACCTTCTCTTCTCAATGATGGTGCAATGGATCCCAAGATATTGAAGCATTACTTATTAGTACATGATAATCAAGATGGGCCAGCAGACAGGTATATGGCATTTTTTTTTTTGTTCTTTTTTTTTTTGAGAAGCTATTTGTATATGAGATGCATGATCTCATACTGGTTGTTGTTACTATATAGACATAGATTTGCACCATCCTTTGTAAGGTCAGAAAGCATTGGAGATTAGTATCTTCTGTGTTATGCTGCCATTTTGATGTATCACATACATCTTTGGGGGGAGGGGGAGGTGGAGATTTTTATTCTGTCCTAGCATGCCTTCTAAGGATCTTTTGTTTCGAAAGGAACAGACATATTTCCGGAGGTGAAGCATTTTCTGGTCTTTACATAGAGGATATATAGAGCTCAGTTCCAGTATGCCCCTCTATTTCTGTCTACCGGTGTTTGAATCTTACTAAATATTAACTATTTTAAGGTGTATGGCATGACCTTTCTTTATTTTTCCCCATTTTGCATATACTTTAGGTGGCATATCCACATTCTTTGGACACTTGAATATATCAGTATCAAGGTTGTCATACTTTTTTTTACAATGAATTATTCTTTACTCCCCAAATATTTCTTTTCCAGCATATTGAAAAAACTAAAGGTTAAAAACTTGATTTTTTTTTTTTCTGAAACCATACACACCCAGAAGTTTTAACTTTTCATATTTCCTCTGTGGAGGCAGTTAACTACTTGTATATATTATTTGTGGCCTTTATTCTTTTTCCTTCTTGGCAGAGCAACTAAAACATTGACAGAAATGAGGAGTACTTTTGGTCCAAACGACTGTGCATTGCTTTGCATTAATTCTTCACTAGATGCTCCAATGAAACATCAAGAGAATCCTTGGGCTTCTTCATATGTTAGATTCCTAGACTTGTCACTTTTTGGATTCTTCATAAAAAATAATTTCTTTTTTCTTCTTCTTCCTGCTTTTCTTTATCTTTTCCATCCTCGAATATCTTTTAAAGGTGATGCAGAATTTTTGTTACAATCATTGGACAGAAATCTGATGTGTCACCTGGTCAAGATCTTGGTTGCTTTCTTAACATTGATGACATAAATGAGGTAAATCAATCCTAGTGTGACCCACAATTATTAGACACATTTAGGATTTGTGCTGCAACTGTATTTTACTACCCATTTTGTATGTTCCGAGTACAGATTAAAGATCTTATGCAAGATTTATCTTCTAAGCACATCATTCCAAACATGGAGCAGAGGATTCGCGTTCTCAATCAACAGGTATTTTATGTTTGTTGCTTTTTTTTTTTTCCACGTTATTTATTATTTTGACACTTGTTCTCTTCATCCTTTATCCTGCTTCTGTCATTTTTCAATTTCTTTAGGTTTCTGCAACAAGGAAAGGTTTTAGAAATCAAATAAAAAATTTATGGTGGAGAAAAGGGAAAGAAGATGGTGTAGATTCTCACAATGGTCCTATGTATGTGATGCATGTTTCTTATTAGATCTCTGTGCTTCTCATTCCGTTGCCCCTTTTTTTTTTCTTTTTTAAATATCGCTTCTGTTTTCATTGTTCAAGGTATACCTTTAGCTCTATTGAATCCCAGATTCGAGTTTTGGGTGATTATGCTTTCATGCTACGAGATTATGAACTGGCCTTGTCGAATTATCACCTTATTTCCACAGACTACAAGCTTGATAAAGCCTGGAGACGCTATGCTGGTGTGCAGGTAACTTCATGTTTCTGATTCCAAGTAGAGGGGTCCTCCTGGCACTTTAGAGCTCATTCTGTTTTCCTGATACATGTATTGCATGTAAATCATTAGTAGTTGGCCATCCATCTCATCTCATGTAGTGTCAGGGCAAGAGACCTTAAATGACATCTTTTAGTGGATTTTAGAATGTTAATATGCTTTTTTTTTTCTGTGATCATTTACTCATTCTATTTCTTTCTAAAACCAATTGGCTAATCTACTAAATTGGTTGCATATAATACTTGCATTCATGGGCTTGGTTTTCGTAAATAAATTTATGTTAGAAAAAAATGCAAATCAGAGGCGTGCTGAATGAGATCTGAGAGGTATCTAAGCGAAAATTTTGCACCTCTTTCTGTCATTCATGGTTTAATTTTCAATTTAGCCAGTCTATGTCTTTAACATTTGTGGTTACTTTCTGTTGTTGCTGTATTATTATTCTTTTGAGACTTGTATACATCCTATGTTTACCTGCCCTTTTTCTGGAGATGTTAGGACTTCCTATATTTGCCTGTCCTGTTTTTGCAGGAAATGATAGGCCTTACATACTTCATGCTGGATCAATCGAGAAAGGAGGCTGAGTACTGCATGGAAAATGCTTTCAACACTTACATAGTATGTATGATTTATTTGGAATTATGGAGGAGAAAAATGAAGTAACAATCCTTCTTTAGATGGTTCTCTTTTATGGCTTTCTTTCGTTGACTTCCTCTTGTTAACTAGTAAAAGTTGAAATGGCCAGACACTTGGATCATCAGGTAAGCAGAATGCAACACGATGTGGTCTCTGGTGGATAGAGATGTTGAAGACACAAGATCAATATAAGGAGGCGGCAACTGTTTATTTTCGTATTTGTGGTGAGGTAGTGCCCATATTTTTTAAAAAAATGAAAGTTAGTTTGGAATGTTGTTTTCTTTTGGAATGTTGTTTTCTGCTTTTGATGATTTTCTTCCTTAGGATATTCTGCATTCTGCTGTGATGCTTGAACAAGCATCCTACTGCTACTTGTTGTCCAAACCTTCTATGTTACGTAAATATGGGTTTCATCTTGTCCTTTCTGGTGATCACTACAAAAAGTGTGATCAGGTATTTGTCTGCCTATGATACTTCAATTCTTCATCTTTTAAAGTGTGTTGGTTTTTCTGAGTATTTTTCCTGCCTTGTCATGTTCAGATCAAACATGCAATTCGAACATATAGAAGTGCTCTTTCTGTTTTTAGGGGAACTACTTGGAGTTATATCAAAGATCATGTTCATTTCCATATAGGACAGTAAGTTTAATTAGGTTCAGCAATGATGGCTTGGATTTTCAATGGAAACAATGGGATCTATGTTCTGTCAAATCTCCTAATGAAGATGATTTGTTTTAGGTGGTATGCTTCTCTTGGGATGTTTGATGTGGCTGTCAAGCATATGTTGGAAATCTTAGCCTGTAGTCACCAGTCTAAGAAAACACAGGAGTTATTCTTGAGTGATTTTCTTCAAATTGTTCAGGTGATTGTGGCTTTATTACTTTTGCTGATCTCATAGAGAACTAAATGCTTAGAATCTAATTATTTGTTCTCTTTTCTTTTGCCAAGGGTCACCTGTAAAACATGTTTTATCTTCAAGCAGGGTTAATGCTCTAGGATAAAATATGTTTGGACTTGTATTAATTCATAGCAAATAGTCAGCATTGCATATTTTGGTGATTTTAGTTTGTCAGTTTACCCACATCACTTTTATGGTTTCCATTGTTTTACATAGTTGTTGAGACACTGGTTTGGAGTATTATTAACTCATTTAACAGTTCTTAATTTTTCTTCCTGTAATATAGAAAACAGGACAGACATTTGAGGTGTTGAAACTTCAGCTGCCTGTCATCAATGTCTCTTCACTCATTATCATTTTTGAAGATCACCGAACTTTTGGATCCCCTTCAGCTGTAAGTTGAATATACTCTTACCACCTTTTTAGGGTCTTGAAGTATTTGTTGTTGGATGATTTTTTTTTTTTTTTTTCAAATGCTCTCCTTTCCCAATTTGAAACTCTGCCTCTCCTTACATGTGCTATGAGGAAACTCAAGTATTGTATCTTTTTCTTTCAGTTTTTCCCATGTGATGTTTGCTATTCCTTATATCATGACTTTTTGGGTTTTTATATTCAAATTCCCTATATTGTTTTGAAACTTTGCCTCCTTATATGTGCTATGAGGAAACTTGGGTAATTCTCTTACATTTTGAGGGTCTTGAAGTATTAGTTGTTGGATGATTTTTTTTTTTTCTTTCAAATGCTCTCCCTTCCCTATTTGAAACTCTTCCTCTCCTTACATGTGCTATGAGGAAACTCAAGTATTGTATTTTTTTCTTTTAGTTTTTCCCATGTGATGTTTGCTATTCCTTATATCACGACTTTTTGGGTTTTTATATTCAAAATGCTCTTCCTTCCCTATTTTGTTTTGAAACTTTGCCTCCTTACATGTCCTATGGGAAACTTAGTAATTCTCTTCTCCTTATTTTTCCCTATGAGATGTTTGCTATTTTCTTTATTTTATGAATTTTTTATTTTAATGCTTGTGTTAGCACTTTTCAAGTTTTGAGGGGAAGCACTTTTCATTCTTGGATTTTCTTCTGAATGTGTTATGGAGTGGTTTATAGATGTAGTCCGATAACTTTTCAGGCTAGCACCAGAGAAGGCTTGTGGCATTCTTTGGAGGAAGAGATGATTCCATCATTCTCAGCTGCAAAGACTAACTGGTTGGAGTTGCAATCAAAGCTTATATCAAGAAAGAACATTGAGTCGAATGTTTGTGTTTCAGGAGGTATGAAGGTGATAGAATTCTATCTGAAGTTGCCAGGTTGATTCTATAATAATTTTATTTCTCTTGAATTTGCCTCTCAAATCTTGTTCTTTTTCTTTGGCACCCTTGAATTATGGAGGATAAATAATGTTGACTTACTGCCCAACCTTTGACACGAGTAATAATGCTTTCTTTCCCCCCCTTATTAAAGGCATAATGGCAGATGTGAGGCATAATTGAGATTGTAAAAGCATAAAGATGTTTGTCTTTTGGACCAAAATGTTCATGATAGATTCTAGCGGTGGGTTGCTGGTAATTTTACTGATTACTGCTAGTGTGAAAGAAAATTTTCCTCTGAACTAAACCTAGGGAGCAGAAAGTTGGATTGCATCAGAAATAAAAAATTTTCAAATGTAAAAAAGTGCTTGCAGATGTTCTGAGTTGCCATAGTAAATTACATCATATTCCCATTTTCCTGTCAATAAAGATGTGAGCTCACTTCTTTGTAGTATTTCTTTTTGACTGAGTCATCATTTAAAAGTAAAATTTGGACAGAGCAAGTATTTATATTGTTTATGTTCACTATTGTGCAATAATTTATATGAAATCTGAGTCATCATTATAGCATGCCGTTAGGACAAGCACGCATTGTTGTCCTATTTAAAATTGTGGGTGTTTTGTCATCCCATGGTCCTAGTAATCATTCTTTTGATTCCACTCATAAGCCATTTGTGTCCCTTATAATTAATCTGAGATGTTTAGATGAGTTTGTGGAATGCTTTGATCTGTGTCAGACAACTCAGACCATCTAATTTTCATTGCATGCTGAGTAATATTTTGCCTATTTTCTATTGAAGGATTGAGTCAAATGCCCCTGAAAAAGGAAATTAGCATCGATGCATTGAGTTTCTAATCATGGCAATTATTTCTTATGTATGATAGCCACAACCCTTTTATGCCTTTCATCTGAATGTCGTTAGGAAATTAGATGACCTTTGCTTACTTGTGCAGTTATTTATTTATTTATTTTTGATAATGTAAAATATGAAGCACAGGTGTGCAATACAAATTTAGGCCTGACCAGTGTTAGATAAATTGTAATATATCTTAATTCAATTAAATGCATGAAAACTTTAGAGCGAAGGGAAGGCACTAGAGTCATGATATGTTGTCTCTATATTTTTGGGTATTCAACTATTCATATGTATTGCTATTATTCACACATTTACAGAAGACGTGAAGGTGAATATCGAATTCCAAAACCCGTTGCAAATCTCATTACCCATATCTGGAGTTACCCTCATATGCAAGCATTCTCCCAAGACTGGTGAAGTTAAATCAGGTAAGCTGAGTCTTCATATACTTTGTCTCTTTTACCTTTCTTCATTACCTCCTTTAATTTTCTTTGGAAATTTCCTTGTTTAAATTTCACATTGGTAGTTTATCACTAATAATTGTTCATTGGTAGTACAGATGAACATAGATCAAGCAAAGAGAATGATAATATTGGTAATTGCGAAAAGCAGACAACAAGCAGGTATGCATGTTAAACTCATTCAGTTTTGGCCCCTTTTATTTTTGGAAAAAAAAAATCAAGTTCAAGTTTAAATCAAGTCAGGTTTTAAAGGAAAGTAACCTGTTAGGCATGTTTCTTTTTCCTTGTGTTGGTAAAACTAATATCTTTTTCTTTTTATCCCTTCAGGGACATAAGCTGCGAGAATCCTTCATTTATAGTGTCTGAGGTTGATTTCATATTAGGAGGGGGTGAATCAACCATGGTGAGTTTTGTAGCATTCTATGTCTTCAGTTTCATCTTGTATCTTGTTCTAAAAATCTATCTCGGCCATAAAATATAGATTTAGGATGCTACCATGAACAAATAACTATACATGAAAATTTAGCATGACGTCAAACTTTACTTCCTCATGTCTAGTTCGGAAAGTGGCATCATCAAGTCCTGTTTTTCAGGTGCAATTATCAGTTACTCCCATAGCAGAAGGTACTCTCGAAATTCTTGGTGCTCGGTGGAAATTGTCTGGTACCATAGTTGGTTTTCACAACTTCGATTCTCATAATATAAAGAAGAATATTGTAAAAGGAAAAAGAAAAGCAAACCGTTCACCAAAGGAGAACTTGAAATTCATGGTGATTAAGGTGCATGCTTCTATCTACCCTTTCAATAATCACTTTTACTCCTACTGAGTTTCGTCTCCGTTCTTTTTCCGTAGGCTTGAAATTTAATAATTTTTCCCCTAAAATTTCAGAGCATACCGAAGCTTCATGGGTCAATCAACCCCTTCCCTGAAAAATCATATGCTGGAGAATTACGGAAACTTGTTTTGGAGTTGAGGAACCCATCAGAGTTTCCTGTTAAGGTACTACTGCTGGATTGGAACTTTCCAAAGTAACAATTATCTGAAGTTTCATGTCAACCCAAATCATAATGTTGGTCAGTCTTTGAATCTTCAAAATTGTTAGTTGCTGTAATTTTCTATTAAAAAAAGAAAAAGAAAAAGACTTGCTTAGTTATGGTGGTTGCTGCATTAGTTGTATTGGCAGCATTTAAAAAGCCTAAAATTACAGTAGTCACATGCTGTCACTAGAAGACAGATGTAGCCTGCCTTCCCTTTGTCAGGCTGGAGCTGTCTTTCCTTCTGAACTTTAGTGCATTCCATATATCAATGTCCTTATTCAGTTGATTTTGGCAGAATCTGAAAATGAAGATAAGTCATCCTAGATTCCTGAATATTGGGAATCAGGAAAATCTGAACTCAGAACTTCCTGCCTGCTTAATAAAGAAGACATATTCAGTACAGAGTGATCTTCCCAGTAACATGTCTCATACAGTCTTTCACTTCCCAGAGGTCAGTTTTCTTCCTTTTTGGGGTAAAAGTTAGCATTGAATGTTTTCTGTGTAAGTTGTGTATTAGCGATTTAGCACTTCAATATAAATCAGTAACCGTCTTTTCACTTTGTTTCAGGGCACTTCAATTCAAGGGGAAGCATCATTCTTGTGGCCTCTTTGGTTTAGGGCTGCTGTTCCTGGTGATATTTCTCTTTATATGAGCTTATATTATGAGATGGGAGATATATCAAGTGTCATCAAATACCGTACTCTTCGATTGCATTACAATGTGCAGGTCAGCATAATGGATACTACTACTAACATTGAGTTTCTTTTTGGTTTCCCTTCTTTATACTGCCTGCCTTGACTACAATGGCTATGAAATCAATGGAACTATTACGAATGCTTTTTCCTGCTGCATCTTACATTGGAACAAAGAAGTTCCAATAAGCGGTTCCCATATCCTGGTTAGGGAACTAATTTATTCTTAATTTCTAAATTTGGTAATTGTAGGTATTTCCATCATTGGATGTATCCTTTCAAATCAGCTCTTCTCCATTGAGAATGCAAGAGTTCCTTGTCCGTATGGATGTAGTTAACAAGACAAGCTCAGAAAGTTTTCAAATTCATCAGTTATCATCTATTGGGCACTGCTGGGGGATCTCCTTACTCGAGCCTCCCGATGCTATTTTCCCTTCACAAGCATTGATGGCTGGTCAAGCAATATCATGTTTCTTCTCACTAAAGGTTTGTTTTGGAGGCTTTGCATTTATGATTCCGCTCTGAAGCAGGTTCTCTATGATGACTGATAGGTTTCCTTCACTGACATGCTTAATATTTTGTTACAATGTGGTTATGGACTGAATTGTCCTTTTTTTTTTCTTTTAAACTGCCTATAACTGGTAGGGGCCATTGTTTTTTTTGAGACCCAAATGTTTTACAACAATTGCTATATAGTTTGATAACATAATCAAATGTTTTGTACAATATTGAACTTGCTGGAAATAGTTTGATAAATGGTTTCAGCTAAGAAAATATTGAATATGTATATTTTGCATGGAACATCCAAATAACCAGTCTAATGTTCATTTTTAATCAAGACAAAATAACTAAATGTGTAGGGATGTCAGATTTTTTATATTACATTGCTTATCCAAGTTGCTGTGATTTCCCATGACTCTATTTGATCTGCCAACTGTTTGGCGTTGTGGCGCCATATTTCTTTATGTATGCTTTTCACCAATATGTGCCAGCCATCTGAACTCATTGTTGTGCGTGCACGCACACATGCACACACGTATATATTGTTTGCCATCAGAACTGCAGAAGAATGTCAACTTCTGAGGACAAGCCATCTACCAGTTCTGTGCCTTTTGGAAGTGATGTACAACTAGTTCCTCGGGGCAGTGGGGATCCAGTTTATGATATGAATAATGCACCCTTGGTCAATTTTCACCATTACGAAAGATCACATCAGGAATTGTCACACGAGGTAGAGGTTTTATCTTTTTTTGACAATGTCCAAACTCGTGATATCTTTCATCATTGGAACTCCTTACCATCATTGCCGAATTCTCTTAAAAGTCAATCATCTAATCATCTCATACTTGGTGTGGGTTTAGTATCATCCTAAGCAGTAAAGTGTATTGCTGATGCTTGCACTGTATCCTTCAGTTGTTTTCTCTATTTCTACTGATACAAGTTTCATCTTATTGTAGGATCACAGGGTCTTGGACACTGTTGATTTTGTATTGATCTCTCGGCCACTAAAGACTAGTTGTGATCCTGGCTTTTCCAATTCTCCTCATGTTATGTCTCATCATTCGTGTCACTGCAGGCAAGTAATCCAAATCTAGGGCTTCTGATTTTGATTTTCTAATAGATTTACCCTATTAATGCACTCCCTTTTAATTGCCCTTTTCTGTACTTATGTTAATCTCTTGGCAAATTTCTCCTTTGATAGTACTGCAAGCACTGGCCCTATTTTATGGTTAGTGGATGGACCTCGAACCTTGCATCATGACTTCTCTGCATCGTTCTGTGAGATAAATCTGAAGATGCATCTTTATAATTCCTCTGATGCTGCCGCATTTGTACAGATCAAGACTTATGATTCTTCCAGTAACGGTGGCCATCTGAACAGTGCAAGCGTGGTTCAATCTGCATCTCCTAGTGATAACCAAGCCGGGTGGCATGATGTCACACCCATGAATGAAACTAAAGCCGTATCACCTGTTGCTGGAACTCAGGGAAGGGCTCTATCATTGGTAAGTGTGTCTCCATACATTTGGTCTGGATCAAGCTCTACCCATGTCCGCCTTGAGACTATGTCCTCGGCTGAAATTCCCCTTCAGATCTGTGTTTTCTCTCCGGGGACATATGATCTGTCAAATTATGTCCTGCATTGGAATCTTTTACCATCTGAAGGTCAGGGAGAGCATGATGAAATGAGACAGCCATCAGGGAAGTGCCAGGGATATACATACTATCTTAGTGTGCTTCAATCAACTTGAGAAGTTAAATGTCTTCCTGTCCTTTTGCCACTCATGCTAGATTTTAGATCTATTTGGTGACTTTTAAATTTTATGTGCATAGTATATGTATTCATTTATTGTTAATAGTAACAGGAACATGGAATAATGGAAAAGTTCAAAGAGCAAAGGGGTAAAAATATAAATTCAATTTTTTTTCCAAAGAAATAATATGGTACAACGTTCTTCTATGCCCGTGGTTTCATGTGCCCTTCTCTGTAAAAAAAGGGGGCCCCCCGGGGGGGGGGGTTGTTTTGCTGGTTCTACAAGCACGGGTGGTGGTGTTTATCATTCGTTGATTATTCTGTTTTAAAAATGTGTTTATTAAATTAAATATTATTGATTTTTTATAATGTGATTAATAATAGAAGGTTCAATAGAGAGGATTATAATATATTTTCTAGGATACAATATTTCATATAATAGGTCCACGTAGACTCAAAATTCCAAGACTTAATAAGGTTGAATGAAAAAAAAATGAAAAAAGAGGATATATATTTACAATAGTTATTCATTTTCTTTCTTTTTTTTCTTTTCTTTTCATTCTCTTATTTTTTAATAGACCAGTGCAAGAGTTATTTGGGACAGAATCAAGCAAGCAATACAAAAAATGAACAAATATCAAGAATTGACAGGAACAAACATATAACACTCAACAAAATACATGTACATCTCACAGATTCATTATTCCAAGAATAATATATATCTTTCTAAGATAAATACATGTATAATACTTGTTCAAATGAATCAAATCGATTTGATAAAATGAACTGAAATGAAGGTAAGGTGATAGAACATTTTAAACGGTTGCATCTGTAGGCGATTCCCGAAGACAAGCCAATGCACTTTACTTCTCGGGGTGACCATTTTAACATGAAATTATTGCTTAGAAGGTCTCATTTCCAAATATGCCTCTTTTGAGATGGGGGGTGGAAGCTTGCAAACTAGAACAACATGAGAGGAATATTCTTCTATGCTGCCAGAGATCCGGATGCGGCCTTCCTACTCTCTAGAAGATTTTTCAGAGCGCCATCAATTTGAGCAAACACTTCATCCTTAGAGACATTCCCGTTAATCTGAAGCCAACAAATTCACCCCAGTTCAAATCATAAGTATCATAAAAGTCAGAACCTGCCCAACTACAAGTTTTTCTTTTGCATAAGCGGAAACTTATTGGAGACCAACAAACTGCTAGACAGCAGCCATTTATTCAAACATACAACCACACCCCACTCATAAGATCAATGACAGTGAGAAAGCACTTTATAACAGGTCACAGATTACATACACAGAAGCCCACACAACAACCATTCACTAAATCATGGTAACATTTATGTCAATACGATCTCTGGACAAGAAAACTTATTCATGTGTATATGCATGCATAGATGGATCTGCATGAGTGCATGCGTAAAAGAGAGGTAATATAACATACCTTGATGGTTACATCTTTGTACATTGAAAGGACTTCCTCCACATTTTGATGATGGGTGCGTAATCGCAGCTTTACCTAAATCACACCAAACAAGAAAGAAAAGTATGTCTCTCAGTAATTAAGTCAAACTTAGAAGTGTACTTGACTTCAAGCATAAAGCAGAAAAAATGGATAGAGAAGCTAAGATGTTGAAAAGAAGATCCATCGTTTGACAGAAGAATTGATATGTTCACAGAATCAAAGAACAAGAGTTTCTTGTAGGTGGTATTTTCATGCCTTTTCTTCCGTATCATCAAAACGTTGGGTAAGCCTTGCCGCAATTTCCTCTGTTTCTGGAGGAGAATACTTCAAGTGATATATCTTTCCAGTAACAGGATCTAATCTCCGTCCAACCACTCTCTCAACAAGAATATCTTCAGAGACCTGGAATTTTTTTTTTTTTTTTGACCAACAAAGAAATTGTATTATAAGGAAAGAAGAGATACAAAGAAAATTTTGGAAAAAGCACTTGAATTGACCTTTTTGTTGCACTAATGATTACTGGCTTTTAGTGTTTATAGCAGTATAATGGGTCTCAGCAAGTTGAGCCAACAGTCACCTTGTGGTGATATGATTAACAAACGCAACAAACAGAGTAATTCCATGTGATGTTCACAAACCTAAGCCAACTGTACAGGTTGCTCCATCTAAGTCTAGATACCCCTGGAACATTCTCCTGTTAAACTCAGACTAAGCAACACGTACAATTGTGCATATTTATTTATTAGCATAAGAGTTGTGCAACAATGCAACTAGAATTACTGCATCAAATAGTCAGTACAATTGTGCATATATTTGTAACTATAATAACTGCTATTTGAACACCGATTTTCTTTCTTTTTCAGAACACCATACAATCTCTAATCTAGTCAGTATGGATCACAATCATGCAGTAACACTGAATTTGTAGTGAGTATCATCAAATAGAAAGAAAATGTACTTGTTCTGAATCTAAAGCTAATCTCATTACTGCATAAGAGGTGAGAATTTACGCTTTTAAAATGTACAAGTATCTTCAGTATGCATTCTAATGCTTCCTAAGCACAACTATGTAGTATTGTCTGTACCTTGCTTTCTTATAGAGGGTGTGATAACCAAAGTCCAAGAAACTGGATAATATGATGCAGGAAGATTGGTTTTAAAATCTTGTGTATTTGGTAATCACATAAAATTACACCTAAACTCCACTCTCTCTTTCCTCATTGTTAGAAAGTACACATAGTGATTTTTCAATTGAAATCTAGTAATCTAAGAGTCTGGAAGTTGGTGAAGGATATCTAAGAAAAATAGATGGAAATGTTAAGCCAACTCCTACTTCACTGTCTGCTTGCAGAAGTGTTCTGCTCTTGGCTTTCTTTCTTTAGCATTAGCTAGCTTATGCTGGCAACAATGTGCTACTTAACAAAGGATGAAGGGCGTGGCACAAGTTCATGCTTGTCAGATTTTCTTGACTTCTTATAGGATTCCTTGGAACATATTCATGTACATGGTTGCTGGCCTGAATAAATTTTTTTCTTTCTTTTTTTTTTCTTTCCCTTTTTGATAGAAAAACAAATTTTATTAAAGAAAGATGAGAAATACAAAAAAAAGGGGGGGGGGGGGGATAAGAAATCCTCCAACAGAAGGAGGAAAACTTAAAAATACAATAAAACACCAAGGAAGCCATCCTATCATAGATCTAAAGTAGACTTCCAATTCCTTTGCAAATATGTCAAACTTATCCCTTGAAAGAAACCATGAGCTTTAAGCCAAAGTGAGGTGACAAACAAAATTTTACCCCACACCAACACCATCAGCTAATATAACTATTTAAAAATTCTAACCTTCCTTTCCAACCATAAAAACTATAAGACAACAAGTCTTGCAACTTCCTATAGTGCACTTTTTTCCTGCCTGAATAAATTTCTTACTCATGGAAAATATAATAATTAAATCAAAGTTGTGATAGTTCACTCGTTTTTACATAGAATGTGAATGTTATTATGAGGACAAATGAAATACTAGTAGCTAAAAAACAACAAATTCTTACCTCTAGAAGAATAAAAAGATCTGGTTCAAATCCATATCCCTTAAGTGCAGTAGCCTGTGATACGCTTCTGGGATATCCATCCAAAAGCCAACCATTCACTACAGAATCTGGCTGTAAGAGGCGCTCCTTGACCATCTACAGTATAAACATCAAGATATCACCAATAAGAATAAGGCAAATCAAAAGGAAAGTTCATTTGTCCCTACCATGACAACTATTTCATCTGGGACCAATTGTCCTTTCTCCATATATTCCTTTGCCCGCCTTCCATTTTCACTTCCTGTTGCAATTTCTGCCCTAAGTAAATCTCCAGCCGCAACATGCACCAAATTGTACTGCATATATGAGGAGTACTAAATCAATCTGCTTTTTTTGATGAAACTAAAATAAGAGACTAATCTAGTATGCCAGTAACTATTCTTAGAAATAAGAAACATTGGAAGATAATTTTACAGAAGAAAACAGTCAATAGAGCACTAATACCGCAAAAACACATAGGGCAATTCAAAAGGCTTAAACAGACCATCAATATTGTGACTGGAAACCTCTATACAGTGTTAATACATCCACCGTGGTGACACAATAATTCAAGTGATTGACATAGGAAAAGGATGAAGAGTGCAAGCATAATACAACAATCCACTGACAAATCCAAAAAGATTAAGAATAAGAAACTATTCCATTCACAAAACCCAGACTTCTAGGAAGTGAGTAGAAACTTGTAATTTTGGTAAAGAACATAAAATAGTACAAAAATAGCTAAAGCAAACAAGTTCATCAATGCAATAATTTCTCAAATCTCCTTTTATTTCAGCAACAGAGGTACCCTTAAAGAACCCATGCACAGATAACTAAAATCCCATAACACTATCCTATCTGCTTTATTACATAACATCCACAAGGACTGAAGAGCATTCTGAAAGATATGATTAGTAAAATGGTGAGTGCCAGCGCTAGAAATAAGTGGAGCAGAGCTAATGCCAGTGCAGGCTTGGTGATCATTATTTTCTCAGCTCACAGTTTGGCTCATATTTATTTGAGCTAAATTTTTGAGTCGGGGCTTGAATCGATTTGGGCTCAGTAGTTCAAGAGCTCAATTTCTCAACTTCATAATAGTTTTGTTTGATTTGGCATTCTTGCATGGTATATATATCAGAAAGTGTAATTTCTTATCTGAAGGAATCCTGGAAATAATCCTCTTTTAACTACTTCATTAATGCACTTCAACCCAAGCTTTCAGCAACAGAAGCAAATAGACAATAGAGACAGATTCTGTATTAACTTACCCATCAATTAAGAATAAATAAGTATCCTTATGAAATCTGACACTTACTGTTCTTATTGTTTGCTAATTGTAGGTGTATGGACAGACTCTCTGACTCTGATTAAGAAAGAAATTTGAAGGATAAATTGTGCAATAAGACCCTTGAATAGTTAAATCCAGCTTTTAAATATGGTAAAGGAGACAGTTACACCTGATAAAGAACAATAAATTTAAGCATTCCTTTGAAAAGGCTCAAGCCAGCCAGACCAGACCCTAGACATAATTATTAAACGATTTATAATTGCACACGTGAATTGCTTACTTTTTTGGTGATAATCTCGCATTGTGTTCCTTTACCAGAAGCAGGAGCCCCAGAAATCATAATCTTCAATGGCTCTGGATTAGCAGCTGCTACAATCTGACAAATTAACATTGATAGATTCAGCTTTAGGCAAGACACTACCAATATTTGCAAGTGCTAAATTTTCTGTTCCTTAACTCTTATATTTGTTCTGATCAAACATGCTAAGTGCAAAAATCGGACTCATCAAAACCAAAAAGTTTCAGATTGAATCCTCAAATTCCACTGTACTTCATTCCTTTCTGTTCTCCAATCTGCTGAGCGTCCAAACATTGCACATGAACCCAGTGTCTATTTATTAGCCCAACACAATAATAAAAGTATTCATTTTTGCTTTCTTACCAATTACGAATGCAGAAGGAAATTGATACAGTAAAATTGGATACCAGAAAAACGAGTTTACATTAAAACAAACAAAAATAGATCAAAGTACTAAAAATATAGGAGATATGCCATTGAAAGTATTCATTTTTTCTTTCTAACCAATTCCGAATGCAGAAAGAAAATTATTACAGTAAATTTTGATACCAAAAAATTGAGTTTACATTAAAAGAATCAAAAATCGGTCAAACTAGTGAAAATTTAGGAGAAATACCATTGAACTTGAAGCATTAGGCACCGGGTACTTCCTAAAACGATATCGGAATGAGGCTTCACCACAACGGAGAGCAAAACCAGAATGATTCGAATCGAAGGAAAATTTTGAAGTGATGACCGTGTTTGAAGAAGAGGGAAAATGCAAAAGAGAAGCACGTGGCTGATTTGCATTGGACAGCGTCGGAAACGGAAAATTCAAATTGGAAGCCATTGTTGCTTGGTTGCTGGAGCTCGCTCTCTCTGCTGACCCCCGTATCGGATATAATTATAGCTGGGACATCGGAAATGTGTAGTGTTTCTGTATCGAACTAGGCAGACTCGCAGTCATTTTTTGACTTGAATTTTGATACTTTCTTCATTTTAAAAAGGAACAAAGGGTAAAAAGGTTGAAATGTATTTCTGTCTCCTAAGTTTATTTTTGTTTCAATTACATCCTCTCACGTTTTGTTTAGTTCAACGATATCCCTTCACTTACTAGACCAACGATATGGTAGACCCTTTTTTTTTTTTTTTTTTTTAACTATCTTAGGTTTTAAACTTGAATCTTCTTTATCACTGATTTTAATGTTAATGTGTTATATGATTCATATGTATTATTTTAAATTCTAAAAAAATCTAATGAAATAATTTATTCTCCTCGTAGATTTTCTATTACATTGAAAAGGAAAAAAGAGGACATTCTTCAATCTTTATATCCTCTTTTTCTTTTTCCATAAATATATACAATTTTAAATAAATTACATAAAACTCCTTCAACTATTTAGAATATGCACTTAATCCCTTAAACTTTAAAAATTTGTAGATAGTATATATTAATTTTATAAACTATACACTTAATTCATTATGTTAATTTTTTGTTTATTATACAAGATAATCTGCGTGCTTATTACATAAGTAGTTAACATTTTAAAATAGATATTCATCTTTTAAGAAATTAGTTGCAATTTGAAAATTGATACCGATGGACATTTTCAACTTACATGATTGAAGTTCAACATCCAAAAATGATGGATTTTGGGAATGAAATGCATTGAACTTATAACTTCAAGGTTAACAAATGATGAATTTCAAGGATAAAAATGCCTTTTATAATACTAATTAGTGACATTATGGAAATGATTTATTTCATTAAGTTTAATAAACAAAAAAGAATAATTAAAAAAGTTAAGTACATTGTTTACAAGTCTAAGAAAACTATTTAAATATTTTTATAATTCAAGAATTATGTATACATTGTGAGTATTTGAACAAAACTTTGTGTAATTTATCAATTTCATCAAATCATTTATATAAAATTGTATCAATACATACTTTTGAATGATAAATTTAAATTTTTTTATACATTTATTATACATAGTTTGAATGATAAATTTAAATCGTATCAAAAGTTATGATTTTTATATAAAAATAAAAAAATTGTAAAATTTTTTATATAACTTTGAATGATAAATTTAAATTTTTTATATATTTATTATATACAAAAATTTATATATATTTCTAATTTTTTAGAAAATAATTAAAAAATTTAAATTTTTTTAATAAATTTTATGTTAAACCTTTATGAAAACTTTGAGTAGCATTTTCTATATGGATATAGTCACCAACCGCAAGAAATTTTTGTAGAAAACTAATGCTCTTGGATAAAAGTCTAGTATTGTGCACAAGTTTTAAGATAAAAGAGACAAAATTGACTCAAATACCACTAGTTATATAAGAAGTACAAATATTGACACGAAACATGTGACACAATGCACATACTTCGATATAGAAAAATTTTAAAAATGTAAGATATGATATGGTATATGTATATATAATCATTTAATTTTAAAAAATATATTGACACATGAAAAATTTATATATATATATAATCAAATTTCATGTCACATTTTAGATATTTACATTAATATTTCATAAACAACAAAAAACATAAATCTAAAGTTTAATAAATTGTAATATCCCTTAAAAAAAAATATAAGAGATGTCTCGCTTATTCTTTTATGTTTAACTTATACATCCAAGCAAGACTTCCACATTCCAATAGTTTTCTTGGGCATTAACACCCTAGTTGAAAATTTTAGAAAATTGTATCATTTATCTCAAACTACTGGTTCATAGCCTTTTTTAACATTTGTTTACTATTTTTATATTATCACCTAGTTGAAATTAATTATTTCAAAAACTTCTAATAACATATAATTTATTTTTTTTTATCTTAATTCTTCAACATAATCAAATTAATTTTCATCTTAATTCTTCGATCCAATCAAATCAATGGGCAAAAATAATATTATTTTTTTATGTATAATTAAAATAAATTAATAATTCATTATAATTTTAAAATAAATATAAATTCATAATATTTATAATGTCATTAATATTTTATTCTATAAATGTGTTTAGATTATTTAATTATTAACTAATTAAAATTATATAATTGCAACAATTTACCTCAGTCACGTTACTAAAATATAGGTTTTTTTCTATTTATAATTAAAATAAATATAAGTATTTTATTATTTGTAAAATAAATAAAATTTTATTTTTATTCCATAAATGTGTTTAAATTATTTAGTAATTAACTAATTTAAAGTAAAAATTTTAATTATGTTAATGTATTTAAATTATTTTTAATAATTAACTAATTAAATTAAAATAATTATAAATTATTACCAAGGGCAAACTGTTATTGACCTTATTTTTCATCCCAACCATATTACTAGTTAAATGATGCACGATCACAATTTACATTTTACAAATATATAAACTTAAGGTTAATAAAAAGCCTTGATTTGGTATGATTTTAAATAGGTGATGCAAAAAAAAAAAAAAAGGAATAAGATTATTAAATGGCCTACATGATTGGGCACATGAGAGGGGACTTTTTTTGAATTTAAACAAAATTTGTGACAAATTTAATATTGAGCCCTTAAGAATTAAAAGCTTTGATTGCCAAGAAGTAAATCAAGTCATTTATTTAATAAATGATTTATTTAATGGTTTAATATTAATTAAATGTTTGGTGTATAGCCACCTAGAACAATTAATAATATATTGAAGTCTTAGCTTATATATCCCTTCTTAAAAAAAATATAAAAATAAAAAACAAAAGAGATAGTGTATCAAAAAGACTAAGGCCCCGTTTGGTTCAATTTGTGGAAAGGAAAAATGAATGGAATCAAATAAGAAGAGGAAAGGGAATGGAAACTGTTATTTACTTGAAATGTTTGGTTCAATTATGAAATGGAATCAGATTACTTGTGATTATCTTTGTTGTTATTTGATTGTCAGGAAATATGATTTGTAGAAATAAAAATACGATCCATTTTATAAATATCAAATTTTATTATTTTAAAATTTTTAATTTCTTATTTTATGAAAAAAAATACTTTTATTAAAAATAATTATT
>JANHAO010003178.1:0-26735 GCA_026873985.1 Saraca asoca
TTAAGCCTCCAAATTAATGTACGAAAATTACTTGAAAATTAGAGAAAATCTACTGCTCTTTTATTCTTCTCAAGCTCCCAAATCTGGCCCATTGATTTTAATTCATCTTTGCACACAAGTAGAGATACCCAAGTTAGCCCAACTTGAACATTCTTGGCCCTTGCTTGAATTATTGGCCCATGAATAGGTTCAACTTTTTGTTGATCTTCTTGGATAGCTCCCTTGATCACATCACACAATATATAAGGACGATTAACAATCACATCAAATTTATAAAAAAAAATTAAATAAATATTAGTAGCGATTAGTAATCACCTCCAAATTTATAAGTCTTTTATTTTTTAAAAACATAAGAGCAGTTCTAAACTATCTCCAATTTAAAATAATTTTGTAGAAAAAATAGAGGTAATTCAAACTGCCACTAAATGACTTTTTAATGATGATTATTCGTTAATAAATAACATTTAGAAATGATCTCCAACGATTACTCTGAACAGTTACTAATATATATACAAGGTGACTAATTTTATGAAGATTGGTGGAACGTCCCTAATATCCTTAGAGGCGGTTTGTAGTCTAAGTTGGAAACACTGCCCTCACACGCCTTTCCGTTTCAGAAAAACTGTTGACTCATTTTTCTCTCTCTCTCTCTCTTTTTTTTTTTTTTTTGGTTTCTTTCCACAGTATCACATCTCGTTCTCTTTTGGACGGAAAGTTCCCTCTTTCGCCCTAAATTTCAGAGCGTCAAAAGTGAAGAGAACGAAGCTTAGTTTGTGGTCTCCTTCTACAATCTCTATGGGGGTCATTATTCTTTGACCATAATCGTTTATTTTATTTTCTTTCGAAAACTTTCTTTAGCCCTCGTTATTTTTCTCAAATCGTTATTTTTTAAAGGGTTTTTTTAATAAACTATAAAAATTTAAACATTTTCTAACATTTATTACTCATAGAAAAGTCAATTTGCTAGTTTTTTCAACTTTATCCTTTAAATTTTTTATTTTTTAATAAAACATAAAATTTTTATTATTTTTCAAGATTTTTTTGTTATTAAAAGAAAGCTAAAGTGTAATTTTTTTTAACTATATCCTTTTAATTTTTGAAAGTTTGTTATTTTAGTAAATTAAAAGAAATTATTTTTTTTCAAAGTTTATTGATTATAAAAAAATGAAGTTTAAAATGTCAATCACTTTGTGCACGGATTTGTTCTTCAGCAATCAAAGTAACAATTCAAAAATTGACTTTCATTTTATAAGAATTTATCATAAATAAATATGTAACCTCATCTTTGTGATTTTTTTATTTTTAACTGAAGAATTCTTTATTTTAATTTTTATTTTCTTTAAAATTTTGTGAATTTTTATTAGGGAAATGTATTTTATAGTTTATTAAAAAAATTCAAAAATTAAAAAGATGAACTTAAAAAAAAAAAAAAAAGGCATTGGTAACGAATGACAGTAGTATGATTGCAGATTCATTAAACATTACAAATCACATTATATCTTTGTACAAATTTAACATAACATTTATTACTGCACATCAAAAGCTAATACACACCATTATGTCTAGTAATCCAAAGTTTGTATATCTGTCAACCTAACCAAAAAAAAAAAAAGGCATTAGTAATAAATGACAGTAGTATGATTGCAGAATCATTAAACATATGCCTTCTTCTCAGAGATAGAAACTCTTAACATCTGCATTCTAAAGAGTAATGCTTTTTCCACAATAATTACCTCTTTGTGTTGCGGACAGAGCATTACTTGCAAAATGTGGAATATAACAACTTGCTATACACTTATCACACCTTTAGTACATATTATGAGCTATTTTCATTACCAAGGCCCATGAAACAAAGGAGTTGTTGAATAGACAAATTCACCTAGACAAGTTCAGTTGTGCAAATATCAACCTGCAATAGCACAATGGTTAGTAAAGTGATCAATTTTATCAACAACTTACAAAGTAATAACATAAAAACTCTGTGGAAGGCTATATTATGTCAATTGATGATCCACACCTGGAATGGCAAATCAATAATTGGATGAATAAGGTTATCCTGAGTTGTTCCATGAACCAGTGACAATTGGATGTTGGAAGCATGCAACTATTAGTGGATGTCAAAAAACCATCAATAGAAGAATTTGATAAATTCCCCACCTGTCATGAACTTGGGATAGTAGGGGCAATCTGAAAATTCACATAACAGAAAGAATAAATTATCAGCCAATCAACTCATTTCTCTAATCTATTAAATTGAAGAAGAAGAAACAAAATAAATTTTTACAGACAGGGATATTAAGTTTTGCATTTAGTTACTGAAAAATTAATGAAAGTTATATATAATATTCAGCTCCTTTACACATTGAATTTACAAATATTACCACCAAAAGATGGTATTTAACATTGTTTTATATTCAAGGCAGGAAATATATAATCACTGCTACAAGCGAAGAACAAATGATGCAGTTTAATGGACATGCCACTTTTACTGCACTCTTGCTTTTTTTGTTTTCTTCTTTTGACATTTTTCTCCAACATTGATATCAACCTTTTCCAAGGAGGCTGAACCTTTCGACGCACAGGTATAGGACTAAAGATCTTTACATTTGAATTGATATTTTTATCACAAAGATCAGCTTTATCTTCACAACTTGTCGGATTGGCCAACAGAGGTGAGCTTCCCAATGTAATAACCATTACTTCAACTTTTTCCATTAATTTATCAAGGCTATCCTTCACAAATGAACTTGTTTCCTCAAATTCAGAAGCCACTTAAGCGACACCACGAAATTGCTTGGAAAGTGAATTGAACCTTTGCACTTGAGGTTTAAGTTGCTTGACATCATAACTAGTCTTAATATGAGTATGCTTCCTTTTAATTTTTTTCTTCCATATATCAAGTATATATTTACAAGGCACATCTTCCACTTGCTCTCGGGATAATATAGCTAGTGAGTGCCTACAAATAATCCCTCGAAACTGAAATAAGACACATAGCTTTCTTAGGCTTATCCCCTGTAATCATATCTTCAGTAACATTATAATGATAGATAATACCTTCATCAGTGGCAACTCGCGAGTTACAATCAGCTTTTCCCATGAACTTTTTTGGCACCTTAAAAAATTTTGCATGAGTGTACGCAGCTTGAAATTGTCTCAAATGGAGATTTTTTAACACATGGAAGAGTGCTAGAAAATGAACGAAAGTCAGCTTCAAACTCTTTTTCTGCTCTATCCTTGAATGCGTTATCGCATTGACCAACAAATTGCTTCAAATTTGTTTGGCGATTCACATATACATCAAAGAATGGATTCATACTTTCACTAATCTGGATAGTAGACATTCCTGCCCAAAAATCACGTTTGACATAAGCAGGAACTCAACGTTGTGGGACACGGAACAACCCCTCCAACCATTCATTGTCTGCTAAGCCAAATTGAACCACAAAATTCTTCCAATTCATCTCAAACTCATCAGTAGCCAATGAATCATATGCAACATTCTTCAAATGATATGTTATAGCCTTATAGTCAGTCTATCCACGTGGTTTTTGAGGAAATTTTCTCATTATATGCCATAGACACCAACGATGTCCGAGTGGAAGGGAAGACGATCTCGATAGCATTCTGCTTGGCCTTTCATTGATCCATTATTATGCCTTTAGGTGGGATAAATTTCATGCAATTAAGCCATGATTGAAACAACCAAATAAATGATTCAATGCCCTCACATGACAACAAACCACAACCAAGAAGCAGCGATTGCCCATTTGTTTCACACCAACAAAAGCTGCAAAAGCATTTCATATTGATTGGTGAGATATGTAGTATCAAATGTGATCACATCACCTAATGACTCATGCAGCTCTACTCCTTGCATCCTCCTAAAACACATTTTTCACGCAAAAACTTTCATCCAAGTCAAATGCATAAAAGAAGTTGCTATTCTGTTCTTGCACTCTTGGAAAATACTTATGAAGCGCATCACCATCTCCATCTTTTCCTATCAATCGTCTTTCTTTTTCAATGTAATTTCTGCAATAAACGAAATGTCATGTTATCATGAGTCCCATCTCTAACTAGGAGAGTTTGAAAACTCTTGTTCATCTTTACATCAACTTGATCATTCGATTCAAATGTTCTTTTGACACGCATCTGTCTTGGCATCACATTTTTGTTTAATTGATGGAACATTTGCCATGTGTCTTTTGTTCACACCTCTGCTGCTCCTTTCTCTTGAATGCGAGTACAAAATATTGAAGCTTTCCTTCCTTTCCCTTGGTTGATGTTGTTGTCATGATACCCAAACCAACTAGCTTGGCATATTTTGCATAACACGCCTTTACTTCCCTCCTTTGCTCCAAAAACCAATCCAGTTTTTGGTGGCTCCACAAGAACCTTTTCATTTACACCATGACTGCATTCAGTCAGAATTTGAAGGTCTTCACCACTTATGCTATTATTTTCTAGTGCAATAATCGAATCACATTGGTTTGCCATTTCCTACAAAAACAAATAAATTTTTATCGGTATTTAATGAATAACATTTGCAATAATGTGATTTAAAACAAGGAAAACTTAAAAAGATTGTCAGAAATGATATATGTCAAGTTTAATATATCTAATTAAAACTTCAAAATCTTAAGAGCTCGAAAACATGGAACAAAATTCACTAATAAAAGTGAAAATTCATGAGTAACAGATAAAAACATAACTAGCAATAAGTGAGTTGTAACAATTATACACTAAGTAGTCAAAATAATAAAATAAAGAGTAATAATGACAAGCTAAAGAGCAATAAGAATAAAAGTGATAATAAACTAGAGAGTAAAACATCTATGCAAAGACTAACCAATATAAACCCAAACCTAACACGGAAGAGGAGCTTGTGGGGAATCACAAACAGAGCATCGATTCTTTAGAGTTTTGGCTAAAATGATGAGTAACTAAAATTTGGAGAACTAGCTCACGCCATCTTTCTTTAACTTTTCACGATTTCACCGTCTCTCTTTAGCTTTTGATCAGTATTATCATCTATTTACAGATGATTTAGTTTATGCAATAAGGTTTTTGCGCTAAAAGAAAAATAATCAAAGAAGTTTCCCTCCCAAAGAAAAAAGATTGTGAAAAAAAAAAAAAAAGAATCAGCAATTTTTCTGACATGGAATGGCGTGTGAGGGGTTTAGTTCCCTCTAGCGTGTGAAGGCAGCATTTCTCAATATATAATTGGGTATATATTACAAGTTAGCTTAAAGCATACAATTAGATTTATATTACAATTTCGATTTCATTAGATTGCAAAAATTAACTTTAAATATCCATTATATATATAACTATTTGGGATTCTTTTTATGAATCTAAGAGGTGTAAGTACAACTAATGGGAATCTAATAGAATGATTTTTAGATGAAAGAAATGAACACCCTCCAATAAGCTTTTTAAGTGTGATAAAGAAGGAGTTTTATGCTAAGCGACATGATTGGCACTTAAACAAACAAGAATTCATATATTTGACCTTTCAATCTTTCATGGTGGCAAAGAGAGTGTTGAGGCATAACCAATGTCCTATTGTATAGGAAGTTCAGCGAATTCCACACACACTTGTATTCGATACACCATTAACGCTCCTTTAGTTGCAACATTCTCGTACCTTTGCCTAAGATTCTCTTCAATTTCTTGCTGCCCTCATGGTCAAGTCCTTAACAACATCTTTTTAGGAGTTTGAGAAATGTTTACTCCTTTTACAATCCTTACAAACTTGGACAAGCTGCATCCATCCCAATTTTCAACCTTGACATGATGAGAATTCTTCCCCCCCCCCCACTCGACTCATTAGTCAATCTACCCTCCTACCATGTCTTTTTGTCTATTGCCCTTGCTACATGCTCTTCTGAGTGCTTGGCAAGGTTTTGGGTGCTTGGTAAGGCTAGTGCTTAGTGTAAAGTCAAGTTCACACGACCACATAATTTTTTTTCTAGCAACTGGGCTCTAACACTAAATGTCATAGGCCGATAGCTCTCTAACCAAAGCCATGTAACACATGTTTGCTATTCTTAACTAACATACCAACCTTCTAATGAGCTCAAGTCACAGTTAGATAGATAGATGTGGAATTACAAATTTTGTCACCTTATATAACCAGAATCTTATGAACAACATGTCCAAAGGCAATATAAGGCCTTTTCTCATAGTTTTAGGTGAAGATTTTGTACCATCTTATATGGACATAAAACTAAAAATGCAAGTAATGTAGCCATGTGCTGTCCTACTAGCACTAGACAAGTGACCCTGACCAAAATTACCAAAATACTCCCAAAATGAGGAAAATTGAAAAAAGAGTACACAAGCCAGATTGCTCTCAAGTTTGAGCCACAAGACATCCATACGATGATTGATTTTTTCACAAAGTTTTATGTCAAATCGAGTATGTTTACCCACTTAAATCATTCATAGGATCAACTTGTAACATTCTCCCCACTTGATAAATGTCAATGTCTTCATTGACATCTTGATCCGACTTAGCTCCCATGAAAGTCTTCAGCCTGTTCCCCTCAACCTACTCCCTCAAAGTCTTTATGAGGGTCTTCAACCTGCTCCTCTGGGCTTCTCCCCTGACCACTCCTAACTTGTTTTTTTGAGCCAATGCCACTTGAGGACTTTTGAAAGGATGCACCCTCAACCTAACATAGCATCTAGGCTTATTTTAGTTTACTACTCATTAGCTCCTCCCTCAAGTTCCTATTTACTTGCCTCCTTAAGCTAGCTTAATCAAAAAATTTTGCTACCTCCATAAACTTTAGTGAGCTTCCTCTGAAATTAGAGATTTATTGCCTCTACAACTTAAATGCTCACTGCCTTCACAGCTTGCAAGGGTTACCTCTATAGCTCTCGATTTACTACCTATGTAGCTTATGCTTATGCTTGGTGTTTAGGACTTTATTACTAGAGACACCCTACATCTAATGCCTCATAACACTGATATGCAACTAATCCTTTAGTTCCAAGTTTTCTTATGTTGGGTTCAACAATCTCTCACACTTCACTACGCCCCTTGATGGTATCCTCTAACCCTTTCTGAGTTGATACCTTCTGGCATCTCAATAATCACGACCCTTTCGAAGTTGATACTCTCTAGCACTATAGTCCTCATAAACTCTCCTAGGTTTGCACTCTTTAGTGCTATTATTTTGAAGTTGATACAATCTTGTATCAAGACCATCATAGCCATTCTTGTGAAGATCAATGCCCATCAACATTTCTCAAGTGACATCTTCTAATGTGTAGGCTACTACAGCCTACTTTGAGCGCATCATTTGATAGCCCCCCCCCCACTTTTGCTTGGAAAGATTGAGCACTAAGTAGTATGTCACTCTTAAAAGCATCACATGCTTGTGCACTATCAAATGTGAGCTCCTTGGTCATTGATGCAAAGTCCATCTCATGATTATAATGTGCTAGCTCCCTAACATCTCAAAGTGGTCCCTTTGAATTGCCTTGACTCGAATGATCATCATGGCCTATGACATAACCTTGGACTCCTTCCATTGGATTTGCCCACTTGATGAATCCCTTTAGATGTTTCAACCTTTTAGTTGTGTCCATGCACTTTTGCACAACCAAGGCTTCACCTTTCAATTCCACCAATTGTTAATTTGTACCCCTAGACATGGTCAAGCCCTTTGGCAAGATCAAGACTTCTTTAGGCACTTTTCCAGCCAAATAGGCTATCCATTCTCACATCTATCTTAATGATTTTGTATTTCCTCGAATGCTACTATGAATGAATGTATAACTAGCATCCCCGCTATATAACAAGCTAATTGATTTCTACACATAGTTGCACCCAATTCACCATTAATGTTCCCTTAATTGCAACATTCTTGCACCTTTGCCCCAAGATTTGCTTCAACCTCTTGCTACTTTCATGGCCAAGTCATTGATAGCATCTCTTCACAAGTTTAAGGAATGTTCATTCCTTTTACAACCTTTATAAGCTTAGACAAGCCACATCCATCCCAATTTTCGACCTTAACACGATGAGAACTCTTTTTCACCACTTAACTCACTAGTTAATTCACCTTGCCTATCATGTCATCTTGTCTACCCATCCTCCCTGCATGCTCCTCATAATGCTTAGTGAAGTCTTGGATGTTTAGTAAGACTAGTGCTTGGTATGAAGTCAAGTTTTTGTGACCACCTAATCTACTTTCTAGCAGTCAGGCTCTGATACTAAATGTCACAGGCTAATAGCTCTCTAGCCGAAATTGTGTAACACATGCTTGCCACTCTTGGCCAACATGAAGCCTTCCAACAAACTCAAACCATACTTGAATAGATAGACAGAGCAATGTGGATTTCGTTACTCATACAACCAAAAATCTATGTACAACATATCCGAAGGTAACATAAGCCTATAAACTAAAACAATTGAATAACCAAACCTTAAGAATGCTCCATATAAGTAGCCTCTAATGCGTAAAGGGCAAGGGACAACCAAATAGGGAGATGAACAACTCCTTTTTATCAATATATGCCTCATTACATAGTCTAGACTACATAGAGGAGGCACCAAACCAACATACACCCAGATCCCCTAGACTAGTGCCAACAAGCCCTAAACAAGCACCCAAAGACCTAAATGTGCCCCTGACAAGCTGCTGACACTCTTATAACTATGGGTGGAGATTTTGCGTCATTTTAGAAAGACACAAAACTAAAGATGCAAGGAGCGTGACCATGTACTTTCCTATTAGTACTGAACAAGCAACCTATTCCAAAATTATTAAAATATTCTCAAAATTGGAAAAAATCAAAAAAATAGTACATAAGTGAGTCATTCCAAAATTTGAATCATAAAATTTTCATACTATTAAGCATATTTGTTTCCTCAGATCATTTACAATGTCAACTTGTGACACTTTTGCATAAAGACAATTTTGATGATTCGCACATGGCTTTGCCCCCATGACACCGTTGATAAATAAGCAACATTGCATGGTTCACAAGCAGATATAGAATATCTTTTACCCTTTGATAACTGATTCATTTTAAAAGTACTACCACCTCCTTCTTTTTACTGCCATGTAACGCCGCATATCAAAGGAATATATCCGTATCAAAACAATGAAAACTCGTATGTCTCTCAAGTCAACCAGAAAAAGTTTGTTTCCAACTTGTTCGAAAAGATGAACCAATAAAAATACATGTTAATCAGTATGAATACTTATTATCATTGATTTTAGGTGATACATAGTTGACTTAGTCATTGATATCTTTATCAATTCTCATATATTTTGTCCCAACACTAGAAGTAGCCTCTATATATATTTATTTTTTTTAAGGACAACCTACTCAGAAAATGTGACATAGGTAAAATTTGTAGGGAAAAATGATGATAATACATATGAAAAAAAAAAAAAAAAAAGATCGCACATATGGGTCACGTGCTAATCTCTGTAAATAAGTGACAAATATCGATCTTTAGCGGAAAATATGTGAACACAGCAAATTATACCTGAGCACCTTGTTACTTGGTAAATCATACAAATCAATGTGTTCTGTATAGATTGCTAAAACGCTGTTTAGTCGTGAATTTATGGACGAAATAGATAAATAATTTTTTTACTGAAATAATGAGTTTCAATTAAGAAAATTATTGGCTCTAAAGATTTTATCTTTCTTTTTTTTTTTTACTTAAAGAAAATCGACAATGAAAAAAATTGAAGAGATCCAAATACAAAAAAAAAAATAGTGAAACCTACTAAAAAAACTGTATATTCTAATAATTTGTGACTTATTTAGTTATAAAATAAATTATAAGTTAACAATCTAATTTTGACAGTTCTACCTTTATAAAGAAAAGGAAATGTTCGAACTCAGAGAGTCAAATCCATTGAATTTGATGCACGAGAGTTGGTGAAACTCTGTCATTCCAAACATTGAATTTTTGCTAATTAAATTTCATTTGAGTGGAACATCTAATTATAAATTTAAAGGGTATCATCCTAGTGAGGAAGAAAAATCCTTTTTGTTAATGTTAGTCTTGCATTAATTTGACAAATAGAGAAAATTAAATTATCTTAGAATAACCCAGGTGACTTAAAATAAATTTTTTTTATTATAATGCAGTGCTTCTTGTTCAATAGGCACAGATACATCTTGCGCTATGGCAATATTTGGAAGCACATGAGCAAGGAGACATCGCTAATTCCCGCAATGGCATCGACCGTCTTTGCCGCAGTGTAGACGAGTTCTGCAACTCGTTGGGCAGCATTCGCAATCCTTATCTCGAACGCATGGAATCGCATCCACTGTTCTTGCCTCAGTTCTTGAAAACGATAGACCTTCATTACACACAAGAATAACAGCAATTAATGTAATGAAGTATAAAGAGCAAGCATGGATAATGTTTTAAACAATGAAAGTGGGAGAAATTGAGAAAGTACCATCAATTGCTGCCATGGCAACAACAAGAAATATGAAAGCTAACTTGAATGATGCCTTTCCCATTTTTCTTTTTTTTCCAGAGTTGAAGCAAAGGATGCGATATGAAATTTTTTATGGATGCCTAGAGAATTTATAGTAGAAAAAAAAGAAAAAATAATACATTGGTTTAAGTGTATTTTGTCCACATATAATTTAAAGTGTCAAAATTGACCTATTCATAATTTGCTTTGTTAGCACTTTGCATATTTTAACTATTTTTTTCATAAAAAAAACAGATGGAACTTGCAGTCTTTTGTTATGTAATCTTCTTTGTTACTTATTAAAGTCATAAAATTAAGGAGTTAAAATTGTGTCACGCCCTTATCCATTGAACGTCACCAGCATAGAAGGTTACCGTTAGAAAATCCCCTATAAGACTAACAATGCAGAATTCTTCCTAATTTAACTCAATATACAAAAGACCAAAATTAAATTTATGCATAATTAGATATTTCCAATCTAAATTCTATCAAAAATTCAGCAGAGTTTCTTTTGTTTTTCAAACTCCCAAGCATAAGGCTTATACAACATACAAGGACTACACGCCCTATACACATCCTGCACAATAGTTCAAAATCATAATAGTCTAGACAACATAAGTCTATATCCTATTGGGCATCCACCAATCAAAATACATACATATAACAACTATACTAACTACCAATGCTTTCACCATCAATATACCTTCAGAGTCCGTGGAAGGTAATCTACTCGATCAATAAGCAGATCCTAAACTAGATGGGTGAGGATGGATAGTGGAAGTAACTTCGAGCTCTAAAAAACATGAAGAAAAATAGGGTGAGTTTCATAAAAACTCAATGAGCAAATAATCCCATAGAAAATCAAAACTCAGTTTGCAGTCCATGTTCAAAATCCAAAAAGCACAATATATATATTCGTAAAGATAAGCTTACCAATTCAAAAGTCACAATCTCAAAATAAGTTTCAAGTCTTTAATTCATCAGGAAAGTCAAGTCATTAAACATAGTATTTAATGAAAGTAAAATAAGCAACAGAGTATAATATTGTGAAAAATACTCATCATGACATAAACATAGGAGAAATTCAATAAGATTTTCTAAAATCTACCAATACTCAAGTAGCAAAATATTCTAGAATTGCTCTTTTACTAAATACAATTGAAATCTAAAGGATAATTCCTAAAGATAACCATACCTAATAGATATCACCATAATCCATCTAAACACACTAATCAGATATTCATATATTCTCTCCCTTATTTTTCCAACAAATATTCTAATTACAAGAGCACTTGAGGGTTTTCTACGGAATTTCCAATGGATCCAAGACTTTAAAATAATTAATCAATCGAAAAACATTATACTATCCAATATAACCAGAGATAATAATCAATTCTAATCAGATCATGCCATCAGAAGTCAAAAAAATATAGTTAATTATTCTAGGGAGCATAAACTTTGGAAACATCGGAAATTCCATGTCACTATAATATGAAATCATTGATTTTGTAAACAGTAATCATTACAAAATGCGAAAATATACTAAATCATTTTCATATTTATACATCATATGGTAAATTGAAATCACTAGTTCCCATAATGGAAATTAATATAAAATGCATAATTTCACTGTAGCAAATCATTTTCATATATGTAATATACAATTAAAAGTTTTGAAACAATGTAACATCATAAATCCAATTACTCAAAATTCATAATGCTCCAAATAACAAAATTATTTCATATTGAAAAATGGGATTTACCAAAAGAGTAGGATTATCTACTCACTTTAAGGATATCCGATAACTTCAAATGACATTGTTCTAATTTACCACTTTCTCGAATTAGCTTATTAGACCCTAGCTACCAAGTTCATGTAACCTCACAATAGATTTTTCTATTCCAAAAATATTATAGTATCTAATGTTTAAATTTCAAACAGGAGAATCTCATATAGAGAAAAATTAATCTTGGAAAAGAAGTAGTACCTACTACCTAATAGCCGGTTAGGGTTTGGGGGTGCTGTCGAATAAGTACGGCAAAAGCAAAATGAAGCTATTGGTTGTTGAAGGGAGATTGATGGTGAAGCTATCACCAATGGCAGCAACGGCGATAAGAACCAAAAAATGAGATCACCATTATTCAATACTAACAGAATAGGGGAGGCTGCTTGAAGAACAAGATGGTTGTTGTCACAAGTGAGGTTGGATCAGTTCACTGCTTATGGCAGTGCTGATGAGGAGGCTGGCCAAAAAAATGGTTAGTCGAACAGAGAGGCCACAGCAAGCCTAAGACTCCATCCTAACAATTACTACATTGACAAAAAGTTCAAGCCAACTGCGAGTTAATCGAAGCTATTGAAGGAGGCCGCCAGAAAACCAAAACCAACCTACCACTGAGCTGAAGAAAAACACTAGAAGAAGAGGAAGAAACGACTAGCTCTTGGTCCAATTAGTTGGTTAGATGAAGGAGGAAATCGAAGAATCAAGAAAAAGAGATGAAGTCACCAAAGAAGCTAGCTCGTGATCTGGCTGAAACATACTGAAGGAGAGAAAGAAAAGTGCTGGTGAGCTAGCTAGTGAAGGGATGGCGCCGGAGATGTGGAAGAAAGGAGGATGATGGCCAAAACTAGTTGAATGGCAGAGAAACGAATAAGTTTCAAGAAGTAATGAATTTTTTTTCTAAAAAATGAAAGTAAAGCATGAGAGAAAGAGGTATGCCCGGGTCAACTTAAAACAAAAAGAAAAATGGGGCAAAATACGGTTTGGCCCCATCGAAACTTCAATGTCTTCAATAAGATCCTCATGGAAAAGGGAAAATTACATTACGGCCACAATAAAATATTTAAAAACTTCACTTTGGTCCACCAGATTAATTATTATTATTATTTATTTCCTTATTTTATTTTTTCTAAGGTATTACAAATTGTGTGAATGGTAGGTTTAGCAACATATTTTAGATTTTAACTATGACTCAAAATTTCACTTCATAAATTGAATAATCTATCCAAGAACCCAGTACACTATAACTCTACTTACTTATTTTAATTTTGTAACTTTCATGAGTAAAGAAGTGACAAAAATATAAATTTCATTTTTTGTAGGAAATTAGCTCAAGTGGATAAAGTATTAATGAACCAAATCACATGCATTAGGTTAATTTTGACACTTTAAATCATATATGGACAAAGTAAACTTAAGTCATATCACAAGTGGTAGACAATATTTTTCCTTAAAAAAATAATATTTGCACATAGTTTCACTTTTTTTAATTTACATAAATAGAACATTTTGAATCAAATTGACAACATAAATTATAAATATATAAGGAAGCATGACTTAAACTATGCATAAATCAAAATGTATTTTTTACCCTTTAACTTTTACTTAAATTTCAATTTTTCCTCCTAATTTTATTTGATTCAATTTTGACATCTAAATTTGATAAACAACATAATTTGGACTTTTATTGATATAATCTATTAGAATGATAAAAAAAAAAAAAATTCTGATGTGATAAAATTTGATTCTGATGTAGAGTTAATGTGACATATGAGACTTTTGGTCTAAACTCTTTTATCATTAAACAAAAGTACTACGTTTTAAAACTTTGAAATCCATTGGAATTCATATTCCACATACATAACATTATCTTTACATTATAGAATTTCCATACATTCTCCACAATACAAGTGCTTCCCAACACATAATCTTATACAAAAACCACCATTATTTAATATTTGTTTAGATTTTTCCCAGTACATAATTGAAGTCCAACATAACTTTATGTTTAAAAGTTAGAGAAGAAAATTACATCAAATAAAAGTGAGGTAAAAAAGTTGAAACCTGAATGAAAATGAGAGGGTAAAAAGTACATTTTAACTGAAAATAAAGTTATTACTTTTAGGATAAAGATAATTACACATCATCACCCATGCCAACTCATACACCATTTTTAATGAATTATAATTTTCCTAAGTCTACTAATATCTATCTTAAAATCGGATGATAACCCAACGGTAAATTTCTTAATAAATAGAAAGTAACTTCTTGTGATAATATTTTTAAATAAAACAAGCATCTTTCTTAAAGTTAAATAATAAATGAGAAAGTGGTGTCTATGTGGTAGTGTGCACTATTGTGTGTGACTATCACCACTGGTACTTTATTTCTCTAAATATTGTCACTCGAACATTTGACCTTGTCTTGAGATTTCGGTTTCTTTACGGTGATAATCGTTGTCTCGGTATCCCACATTTCATTAACTCCCTTGATCAATTCACATCTATGAATGAACCCTTTGACTACTTCCTCAATTTCTTCATCATTAATAGATTTGGATAGATGCGTTGATAATGTAACGGCCTTTGGTCAAATATTGTGATGTATTAAAAAACTAAAACTAGTTTACTTATATTATTATTAGTCACTTTGATTTTTTTTTTTTTAACGATGTGGCACTTATTATTTATTAATAGTGTATAAATTTTCACACCACCGATACATCAAATTTGACCTCGTGTAGTTAAGATGGTCAACTGTGACATAAATCTTTTTTCACATAAAGAAAAGTACAATGATACAAATAAAAGTAGTTTGACTTGCAGAAAATTTTATAGAAAATATTTGAATTATTTAGTTGGTCATTAATTTAAAAAATAAAGGAAGTTATACTTCTCAAAAAAGTTCTATTTCTCATAAAGTATAGGAAATTGCTTATGTAATCCCCCAAGGTAAGTTATACTTCTTATGCTTTTAATGAAACAAAAATACAAAACTATCATTACAAAGTTTAATAATAATAAGAGTATCCTTTTAAAAACTTATCTAGTGTCTTAGTAAAAGAGCCAAGTTTTTCTATAGGATATTTTAGTTGTGTTGATAATATTTCTTGAAAAGTTTACAGTTGAGCCAAATACCATATAGGAACTTACTTCTTAGGAAGTTCTACTTCTTTAATGCTAACCAAACAACTTTTAACACATCTCGAAACGTTCACATAGGAACTTATTTTCTAAGAAGTTTAACTTTCCCAAAAACATACTTTTTTATGTGAATCAAATGACTCTATAATAAATTCATAAAAGTAATTAAAATTACAATTAAAAAAGTGCCACATGTATGTCTTTGAAGGAAAGTGAACTCCATTCTCCCACGAAGAGCTTTTCTCCTAACTTTGAGTTGGCCAATCATACATTTTTTAAATTTTAATATTTTAAAAAATATTACATTATTATATTTAATTCAATTAAAAATATTTTTAAAAATGTTATAATACTATATTTTATATTATTTATATATTTTTAAAATATAATTAAATTATGAAAAATTTCTATTGTAGGTATTTTTGGAATCACATAAATTAGTTAGTAAAAGTCCAATGGACAGACTCAGCTAATAAGAGCCCAACTCATCCATGATTGAGGTAGTTGGACCTAGACATTAAGTCACTAAATACAAACTAAGGTAACTAGTCAGCACAGGTCAAAGCAGCCACCTTAGGTCATTAAGAATAAGGCTCAGCTCGTAGATTAGAGCATGCATCCACAATCAACAGTCCAAAGAAATCTATTCAATTTCTTACTTTAATGGGAGTCTGTTATAGCCATCAACCCTTATCCATTATGTAATCCTAATCAAGTCATGATACTTATTATTATAGATTTATATTCAAACTGTAATTGCCTAACTATTATAAAAGGGGATGAAATCATTATACATGACACAATCAACCATCAAATACAAAACACTCAGTAAAGAGTAATAAAAGCCATGGATATAGGGGTCAAACTGACTGTAGCTAAATCATGTTAAAAATTTCTGATGTTTCTCTATTCTTCCTCTCTCTTTCTCTCTCTCTCTCTCTCTCTCTCTCTCTCTCTTTCTCTTTTCACATTCAATCTGTAGTTTGAGGTTCTGAACTTGGGTTGACTATATTCGACCATCAATATTTTGGCGCTAGAGGAAGGGCCATAAACTATATTCCTCTTAACTTTTGTTGATGGCTAGAGGAAGAACCGCCAAGAGTTCAGTTGCTATAGTTAACCAGCCTAATGGTCATATGGAACAATAGAGGGATCCAGTCCTTTTCACAGTAGGCACTTTCACCGTCCCCACCATAGGTGTTGCTAGCAATATGCCCCCAAGAGCCTCACACCAACCTAATATTATTGATGGAATACAAGTATGGCATCAGCGTCATGAGGCACCGGAGAACACGGTAGGAGAGTTGGCTAAAGTGATTAAAGCATTGACTCAGGCACAAGTCCAATGCTCACAAGAGCAGGTTGGGGGCGCTATACAGAGAGAAGCTCTCCAAAGGACATTGAAGGAGCTCAGGAAGAGAGACCAACTAGAGAAGTACTTTAGCACACCCATTCAGCTTGCTCTACCAACTCACGGTCAAGATCAGAGGTCCATCGAGCTCGTGATAAGAATGAAGGAGATCATTAGTGATGTCGGGGTTCATATCGAGCTAAAGGCTCAAATAGGACCAATCAGAGACATTACTCAGATCAAAGCTCACCGGGTCATGAGTAAAGGAAGCATAGGACCTCAGGTTGACACTCCCACAACAAAAAGAGGAACTAACCATCTTCCAGCTATTGATCTGAGGCTCAGGACCATATTGTAGAGGAGTTGCTTCAAAAGGTAGAGTAGTTGGAACAACACCCTCGAGCTCAGGACCACAGAGATTGTTACGAAGGGAAGATGCCATTCACTAGGGAGATTGAGAAAGAGCCTCTCCCTTATAGGTTCAAAAGTTCCCATTATCATGCTATACAATGGGGATAGTGATCCATACAATCACCTGGATGCATTCAATGTACAGATGGATCTTCAAACCACCAATCCTTTGGTCAAGTGTCATGTCTTCCTAACCACTCTAAGAGACATACCTCAAACATGGTTCAAGAATCTCAAAGCTCACAACATTGACGTTTGGGAAGAATGCCAAAAGAGATTCAATAATCAGTATAAGGCACTGAGATGATAGCTCACACCACCCTACCATCTTATGACAGTCTTTTAGGGAAAGAATAAATCACTGAAAGACTACATTACCTAGTTCAGACATGAGGTTAGTCATGTAGAAAATCCCTTAGATGAGAGCATTTTGATAGTGATCTCAGCGAGACTTCTCAAAGATGGGAAGCTATATAAGAGCATATGCAATTCTCTGATAAGGGACCTGGGTGAATTCTATGAACGAGCTGCCAAAGAGATCAGGTGAGAGGAAACCTTTAGCCCTAAAAAGTCCAAGGATAAGGCTAATAACTCCAACCAGAGTAAAAAGAGGAACAATATCAGGAAGCGCAATGAGAGTCAAGATGATGACCCTAAAAATCAGGTCGCAAAGAAAGCCATGAATGAGTGATCTCAGCATAAAGGTCGCCATGACAACTATAGTGTCTTATTAGATACTCAAGAAAGGATTTTTGCGACAGAAAAGGATATGGAGGATTTCGGGAAGGCCAAACCTATAAGGACTCCCGACCAATTCAGAAATAAGAACAAGTATTGTGCTTATCATGAGAAAATCAGGCACAACACTTCGGAATGCAGGGCACTCAAGGATGCAATTGAGGACCTAATCAAGAGAGGTCATTTAAGGGATTATGTGGTGTGACCTGTGAAATAGCGACCAGCACAGTAGCAGCACCAATGGACTCCTGAGTAAGAGGAGGTGCCTTCAGTAAGAACTATATTTTCGATTTATGGTGGGCCTAACATTGCAAGCATCTCAAATAGGTCATATGAATGCCACTTGTGAAAAGCAAATCATGACCTGTTTATAGGACACAGTGAATTTGAGGGTCCCACTAAGAAAGTAAGGATGACCTTAGACAGCATTACCTTCATAGATGAAGATGTACAAGGGATACATTCTCCCCATAACGACGCACTTATTATTCAAGCTAGAATTTGTAACACCCAAGTACAAAGAATTATGATCGATACAAGCAGCTTGGTGAACATCATGTACAAAGGATCTTTTGAATAGATGGGACTAAGCTCAGATCAACTGAAGCCTTCCCCAGGGCCCCTTTATGGCTTTATAGGAAATGCACTACTACTGGTGGAGCAAATTAGGCTTCCTATTACCCTTAGAGATTTGGGTAGCCAGGTAACCGTCTTGGCAGACTTTCTGATCATTAACTGTCCATCAACATATAATGTGGTGCTAGGGTGACCTACTATCAATGACCTGGATATAGTCACATCTACCAAGACACTCACCATTAAATTCTCGACCCCCAATGGAATTGGATGTGTGCGAGTCGATTAGCACACAACTTGACACTACTACAAAGATGAAGTCAAGCTAAGGATAAGAAGGGGAAAGGTTAATGTGATTTCTGGTGAAGAGCCATGAGATGCTGAACACCTCTACCCATATGATCAATGAATTTGAATATTGCTTATCTAGTCTTGTAACATTGTTTTGAAATTGATAAGACTGTCAATGTTTTTCAATTTTTATGACTATTTACTAATTTCTAGATAAATTTTCAATAGAGTACTATACCAAAAGTGAGCTATCACCTTTCTAATCTGGAAGTAAACATTCACCTTTCTAATACCGGAAGGCACATTCAATTTAACGAACTTACAAAAACTCGACATTGTATGTGACCAGCTATTCGGCATTGCATGTGACTAACTACTCAGCACCATATGCGACCTATCATTTGGCACTACATATGACCTACTACTTGGCACCACATGTGACCTACTATTTGGCACCACATGTAACCTACTATTTAGCATCGTATATGACCAACTATTCAGCATCGCATATGACCAACTCCTCGGTATTGTATGTGACCAACTATTCTACACCACATACGACCAACTACTCAGCACCATATATGACCTACTATTCGGCACCGCATACAACCTACTACTTGGCACTACATGCGACCTACTATTCGGCACCATATGTAACTAACTATTCAGTACCATATGCGACTTACTATTTGGCACCAAATGCGACCTACTATTTAGCATTGTATGCAACTAACTAGTTGGCACCATATATGACCAACTCCTTGGCATCATATGCGACTAACTATTCAGCACCGTATGCGACCAACTACTCGGCACTGTATGCGACCTACTATTTGGCACCATGTACAACCTACTATTTGGCACCGCATGCGACTAACTACTCGGCACCATATGTAACCTACTATTTGACACCTCATATAACCTACTACTTGACATCACATACGACCTACTATTTGGCACCACATGTGACCCACTATTTAACACTGCATACGACCTACTACTTGGTATTGCATTCATGAGACCAACTTAGACATTCTTCTTAACAATGACAAAGTTATTGGTTTGCTAAAAGAGGTCGATTGACTTATTGGACATCCATTTTAACTAATGTTCATTAAGTCATAATTTGTAGGAACTCATTCATGTCAACCTACATGATATTATGTGCAACCTACCAAACATACAATCATGGAAACTTGAATGAATAAAGCAAGAATAGAGTATGAATATCATGAAAAGGTTCATTGAAGATTCCCCTCAATGAGGAGAATTTATGTTTGAAAGTTCAAAAATTACATTTAAAGAATGCTACAAACTATGGCCTCCAAGGAAGAATGGCACTTACAAGCTATGCTCTGGGCAGGAGGGTCCATATCTAGGGTGAGCAAGGCATCCACCATCTAATCACCAGTAGCTTCCATGATCTGCAAGCTGCTTTCTCTTTGGAACAGGTCCTGAGCAGGAGAAGCTCCGCCTACCAACTACGAACCCCTGTTAGGAGAAACAACCTTCACATCCTCTTCAAAGCCCTTAATGAACTTAAGAACATTCCTGCCAAAAAGGAAAAATCCATCTCCAGATGCTCTTCTCACAAGGTGAACAAGAAGCTAACGGTGGCCTCAAATGTTGCCTCTTCTTTAGCTCTCACAATTAGCACAGTGGTATCTACTTTAACTTGTGCAACCTCCTCTTTTGCCAAAGTAACTTTATCCCTGATTGCCTCATATCTCCTCTTAGTAGCCTCAGCTCATTGCATTGTCATATCCAGTTCACCCTTTACACTCGTCAGCTCATCAACCACTTTATTGAGGCTAGATGTGATAGCCTCACAATCAACCACCTCACAAGATAAAGTTTCCTTGGCCTTTTCCTTGGCAACTTCAACATCTCTAGCTCTTTCCTTCAATTCTAGTGCCTCAGTAGTCGTGATAGCCAAGTCACTATCGAGCTTTTTCTTCCCCTCGTCCTAAGCTCAAAGCATTTTCTTTAGCTTTATTGTTGCCAACAAGCCTTGAAAAATCAAATGATCAAGTTAAAATTACAAAGAGGTAAGAGAACCAAGTAGAAAAGGACTTCACTTACCAACAGGACATGATGAGTTGCATAGCTTATCAATCCTTCCCCCAAGGATTCCTTCGACTCTAATACTTTGGCCTATTGTAAAGCCCCAATATCAACTCAATATTCTCCTGAAGAAAGTCAAAGTACTCCCCCGTCTTTGGGCCAAGACTGGCAAGTTGCTCCTTTGCCTCAACCTTAGGTACCATCTCCTCTGCAGTGATAATAACCCTCTTCCCCTTGTCTACTCTTTATTTTTTGGTAGGGGGAACAGATGGGGATGCGACCTCCTCAACCACCTCAAGATGCAAGGTGGGAGCTAGCATTTATGGGGATGTTATTTCCATGGATGAAGAAGATTGACTTATGGTAGTAAGAGCCAATGAAGTTGCAATAGCAACAAACTGAGTAAAGTGGGAAGTTCATGGATTCCGGAGGTTGAGTCTCAACATATTTTCATATTCTTTAAAATTTGTTGGACTAACCTCCCTAGTTTGGTGAGCTCCAATGTATCTGGTAAGATCGATGTTTAAAGTTGGAGCAAGCATATACGAACGCAGGAGATCCTTGCGAATTTGAGATCATTTTTTAGATCATCTATAGCAATGAATTAGCCCAGTACCTCAACCTCCTCAACCTTTAATGTTGGTTTCTCCTTGCTAGCTCCATCTACAAAATGAAATAAAAAGTTAAAACCAAATAATAAACCATGAATTTATGCAAGCTTGGACATCCTTAGCTCATTTACCAAGAGTAAGGACAAAGCCAAAACTACAAAGATGATACAGAGAAGGGCATGAAACATAAAACCAGTGGGATTTATAATTCCTCACATTGGACTTGCCCTTAACATCACCTTGAGGCAAGATCCTCTTGAACTTGATCTGACAAGCTGTCATGTAGTAAATCCCATCATTTTAACCCATGTTATTATTGCTAAATAGATAGCAAAGAACCTTGATCGAAGGAGGAGGGAGATTATTCCTAAGGTATAGGAGGGCAAGAGAGGTGAGTTGAGAATACAAATTCGGTGTGAGCTAAAAGGGGGAGAGTTTCAATTTATTCAACAATTCTACAAAATAAGGATGGACTGGGAACCTAAACCCATCAACGAGATGGTGGGAGCTAATAGCAACAAATCCTAGAGGGGGAAAAGCCATGTGGTCATTAGGGGAAGGTGCCATAATGCGGCAGCCCTTGGGAAAATGATATGTTTCAACTATACCCCTAAGCTCATCGAGCTTAATGATCGAAGGGTGGTGCTTGAACACTGTACGGTCTGGGGACCTCTCACTCTTAGCAATCTACTTACCCTCAGTAGGATCAGGATGAGTTGCATACCTCTCGACGACCTCACCAATCCTAGAGGTCACTTCATCTATAAAACACATTAGCTCCCCACTTTGGGCTAAAGAATTAGAATCGTCAGCACTTTCTATCTGGTAACCTCAGCGTCTATGACCTGCTATCTATACAGAAGAAGGAATGATCAGGTTGATGAAAGCATACCATACCTAAAGGCTAAAGCTAATAGGGAAAATCCTATGCAACAGGCCATACACACCACATATCATCTAAAACCCAGACCATTGAAAATATGGGGGGCTCGACCAATGAACCTATCAAGTCACTAAAATCAAGGAGATAGAAAAAGGCTAAACTCGATAAACTACAACCTCAAGACCTATAGGCATTTTGTTAGATAGATGGCACACCAATTTTACAAACAATCACAAGCATGCAAATAAACACACAACAGAACTAATCAGCAGTAAAAAATTTCCTAATGACTAATAAGCACACGTTACCGAACCAAGCCACCAGATATCAGAAACCCACAAAGCAAAACATTCACAAAAAGTAGAAGCTTAAAACCAAGATTATGTTTAGAAGACTTACTAAATCAATAAAATGAGATGGATCCAGAAAAGGGGTTCCAGAAGAGAGTCCTACAAGCATGAACAATCTCCGGTAGACCAAACCTAAAGGTTGCTTTGTAAACTTGGTGAAGTAGAAAGGATGAAAAATGGTGGTGATTGGATGAGAGCTTGAAAAGCAAGCAAGAAACTAAAGCACAGGTTTTCAAAAAACAACAAGTGAGAGGGAAAGAAAGGTCTTCCTCACCATATATAACTTGATCAGCCTCACCATTAGATCAGGAAATTGATCAACTGCCCTTCATCTAACAGTCCAGCAAAAAGCAAGGCTCTATCATTGATGCACCAACTACTATGAAAAAATGCATGCATTAAATGCGAAAATAATGGCATAGGCAAGTGTAGACGAAATGAAAGGACAAGAGTCCAAATGACGATAACAGTTGATGGCTTTTACCAAGGAACTACAGTCCCCAGATCGCACTGAGAGTTAGGGGCTAATGTTGTGGGTATTTCTGGAATCACATAAATGAGCTGGTAAAAGCCCAATGGATGGACTCTACTAATAAGGGCTCAGCTCATCTAAGATTGAGGTCATTGGACCTAGACATCAGATCACTAAATATGAGCTAAGGTCGCTAGTCAACACAGGTCAAAGTAGCCACCTTAGGTCATTGAGAATAAGGCTTAGCTCACAGATCAGAGCACGCATCCACAACCAACAGTCCAAGGAAATCCGTTTAGGTTCCTACTTTAATGGGAGTTTGTTATAGCTACTAACCTTTATCCATTATGTAATCCTAATCAAGTCATGATACTTATTGTTATAGATTTACATTCAAACTATAACCCCCCAACCATTATAAAAGGGGATGAAATCATTATACATGACACAATCAATCATCAGATACAAAACACTCAGCAAAGAATAATAAAAGCTATGGATATAGGGGCCAACTGACTTTAGCCAAACCACATTAAAAACTTTTGATGTTTCTCTGCTCTTCTTCTCTCTCTCTCTCTTTCTCTTTTCACATTCAATCTGTAGTTTGGGATTCTAAACTTGGGTTGACTGGATTCAATTGTCAACAATGTCTTTTTTAGAAATTGAACAATCAACATAAAAAAGTTAACCTGTTAATGATAATTAATGACAAAAAGTTGACAGGTCAACAGTGATAGGCAGTAGTAGGCAATGATATATAGTGGTTGGTAGTACTAGATGATAGTCAATAACAATGAGTGATAGTAGGTATTGGTTAATGGTCATAGGTGGTAGACAACAATGGTAGATGTTGATCAATGGCAATGAATAGTGGTCAACGACAATCAACAATGGTGGACAATAGTCAATAATAGTAGGTGGTGATGACAATGGTGAAAAAATATTACTAGAATGGTAGATAAAAGAGTTTTTTATATAATTAAAATATTTTCATTTGATGGAAATATAAAATATCACATCATTATAAGAACATTGACTGAGAAATTTTCAAATAATTTTTTTAATTTTACCTAAATATAAAAATTTAATATTTTTTTCAAATACTTTCTGAAATATGAAAAGAAGTACCTTAAACCAGAAACCCTCCTAATTTTTTTTTCCGCATTGACCCCTAATCAATGTTCAATAAATAGTTGGCAATCTTTATTTTGTTTAAAAAAAAAATGTTAACATTGGAAAATATGTGACCATGTTTGAAATGAGATTTCATTTTCTTTATGGTCATAATTATTGCACTAGTATGCCGCATTTTGAAGAACTCCTTCATCATTTCTCTTCGTCAAATGAACTCGTTGAATTTGTCATCAATTAAAACACACTATTCTAGTACATCATTTCTACTTCGTTATTGGATTTGGATAGATGCAATGACAGTGTAATGGCTATTGTATCATATATTGTCATGTATTGAAAAATTAGAATTACTGTATTTACTCCTCAGTTTATATATATATATATATATATATATGTGTGTGTGTGTGTGTGTGTGTGTCACATATATATAGAGAGAGAGAGAGATTAAAGATGTTAATAAATAGTAAAGAAATATTGTATCATACTAAAAGTGAATTGTGTTAATCCCAATATTTAATAAAATGAGTTTTGATAATGATAAATGAGTGTTACAATAACAATATATGTCTTTATGCTAAAATATTATATAAATATTATATTTTACACAAGTTTAATAGGCATACTATGCTATGATTAATGAATACAAGATATGATGATAATGCATGATCTTGTAATAATTTGTTATATTTTTTATATATGAATTATGCATATCAATATAGTTAAATATTAGATTGAACTAATTATAAAATTTGCAAAGTTTATACATATTTTATAGGATTATCCAAAGAAAGAAGAGAAAGCATTGGCATAAACTAATGGGAAATCTTCTCTTGCTCAACTCAAATAAACATGAAATAAGGGAAGTTCCAAGTATTAAAGAATCAAAAGACTAAAGTTTTGGAAGTTTGAAAGCACACAAAAAAAAAAAGCATACGAGTTTCAATAGGTATAGCTTTTCCTCTTAAACTTAGACCCTCTTGTAAAATAGAGTTTTCATGAAAAAGAGCTTAAACATGTTTTTAAAATCTTAGCTTAGTCCAATTTTTTTAAAAAGAGAGCCCACAAATAGGTTTTCACAACATAATATTGGAGACACTTCAAAAAAAAAAAAAAAGAGATATGAGTTTTAGCTTTTTCAGTTTTGACCTTTGGTTACTTTTTTGCTCATATCTCACTAACTACTTATGCGATAATCATGAAATTTGACAATAGGCTCAAAGTGCTCTCCATGGACAGCTCGTTTGCTTAAAATGATTAAGATATGAAAAAGTTATAATATTTTCAATTTGAGTCTAAAACTCAATTTTCCACAACCAAGTCTTTCTACCTTGTACTCATTATTTTTACAATATCTCAAAAACTAATTATGATATGAGCATGAAACCAAAGTCATTCAAAAGTATATTTAAATGAAATACCAATGATAGGTCATTTGCTTAAAATGGACTTGAAATGTAGAAGCTATGACTATTAAAATTTGAGTCTACAATCCTACCTTCAAGAATCGATTTTGGAATTGTTGAGTTTGACCCAAATTTTAATTGTTATCAATTAATGTTAGTTTTCTATTATGCGTTATCTTCTTATTAAAGTTTGGTTTTGTATTAAAGTAGGATTGTGAGTGCTTGCTAATCAAATATTTGGGCTATAAATATTTGTATGAGTTAAAGCTTTGAGGTATGAGAGATTTAATGTGAGTGTCATGGGGGTTATTTAGAAACCCTCATAAAGGCTTGGGAGATATGTAAAGATAGTGTTTAGGAAGTTATAGGATTATAGTTGAGAGCATACACATACATTTTCCTATAATCTTGATTTATAGTAGATTTCTTCTTATTCATAGTTTTTCCCTGAGAGTTTGGGGTTGTTTTTCATGTTAAATTGTCTGTGTGTTATTATGTTACATTGATTATTTTAATCACCTAATGCTATGTTGTTTAGAATGGGGATATTTTTCCCAACAAATAGTATTAATGGGGTTCAATCTTATGTGAGAGTGATAACTTGAGATAGTAAAACCTTGATCTGATGTTGCAAGAAAATTGAGCATGATAAGTGTTAATGTTGCAAAGCTAATTCGATTGTGCTTGTGAGTTTAGGATGATAAATGATGATGTTGTGCAAGAAGCTAGTTTGATTTGAATGAGTTAATAATAATGGATAATGATGCTATGGAGGTAGATATTTTGACATAGGTAAGAGTGAGTGAGTTATAGTTGACGATCGAAATGAAGATCTAGGGTAAGACACTAGTGATATGAAAGAGGTAAAGTTATACTGTGTATGCTTAGAGAAGAAGATTTGTAAATACATCATTGTTAGTTATGAAGTGTATTTGTTGTGTCTATGTGTTGTATTTTTTTGTGATTGAGTTTTGTTAGTTTTATCACTCAAATTACGCAAGTGCACGTAGTCAAATGTGTAATATAGAGTGAGTGAGTATCGTCTCCACAGGGATTGAATT
>JANHAO010003179.1:0-26762 GCA_026873985.1 Saraca asoca
GGACTTATTTGCAAAGAATCACTCTTATACTTCAATAATTTAAGTCTAGGAACATTAAGATAACTCTATTTTCATAGAGTTATCATCTTTTGGTCTCATAGTCATAATGTAGAAACCTGTACAAGAAAATAAATGAATTGATTAATAAAATACTTTGAATTGTATAATATAAATAAATTATGAATTAAAAGTTAAAGATAAAGTCATTTTTCAAAAAGTTGGACGTAAGATATATTCATCTCTTCTATGACTAAGAATTGCAAGATGTCATTCTTGGTCACAAAAATTTCATATTTATTACCTATGACCTTAGCATCCATATTAATTTGGAATAAATCATCATTGACCATCTCGGCCACAATAAGTAACCTTTTATAAGGAAGAGTTAATTTGCTTAAATTTATAGTAAGCATCTCTTAGGGCTACTTTGACTGAGTTAGTTAAGTTACTGATTCCTTTGTCTGCTTACTCTTTACCTCCTTGACTTCCTCCCCCTTCTGCTCACGCTTTACTTGGTAAGATGCCTAATTGATATGTATTGGGTCTTTCAAAAAATTATTTATTAGATAGAATATGATACCTTTATAGCCAAAATGATCTCTACCTTATCATTTATTAGCCTTAGGTTAACAAGTAGTTACATGCCCATCTTCTGAAGGTAGGCCAGCCATTTTCTCCTCAAATAGTTCTTCCATCTTGGCACAGGTCTCCTTTTTCACTTTTTGTGTCACTTGAGCAATAATCTTTACAGTAAAATTTTTCATAGAAAGTGATGATCCTTGATGATGCTTTGATGATCTTCTAAACTAGGCTTTAAGGCCCATTTTTCCTCCAACCCCCTAACATGGTCAAGATACTCTTGAGTTTCTAACCTAGCTATTATATATCTATTCTTCTAGATGGAGTAAACTCTCCTTAGGTTGATTGTTACGTGAAAGAATCCCATGGTATACAATTAAGAAAATTTAATAGCACTTAACACTTATAATTGCTTACAGTTTTAATTACTTAAACAATTAACATTTCCAAATTACTTACAATAATCTTGGCGACTATTTAGATCTCTTCAGTCGTATATTCATCCTTTGTGTTAGCCCTCATTTTCTTCTATAATTCATGACAAGATATGGAAGAAATTAGTGAATTAGATTGAGAAGCTTGCTATTTTGCAAGCTTTTCTTTCACCAAAGTTTGCTCTAGCTTCACACATACTCCACAAGACAACTTATGTTTATACTTATTTTTTGCTTGTCTCTTCCTGTTGGTTGCACTCATAACCTTTTGACAAAAAAATGGTTAATAAGATGATCTAATTACTTATAATAGTTGAAAAAAATATAAAGTAAGATAACCAAATTTACCTGAAAAGCTTTAAACTGACTCTGCTCTACAAAGTCATCCTACACTTTTTGATCGAGGAATTTATATTTCCTAAGGGGGTGTTCATTGCCCTTCTTCTTGATGGTGATGTAATTCCTTGTCAGTTGGGTCTTGAAGTCCTTACACCATTCCCCACAAGCTTTATGACTTCTTTTCTCCTTTTTGCATCAACATCAAAGGTGGTTTACAAGGCAACACACACATAGATTATACTTACATACAATTATTCTAAGAAGATAGTTATATATATCTTAAACACAAATTGAAAATGAGTAATATATACTCAGACATCCTGTTAAATGTCCTCCTTAATGATGTCCCTTGGTACTTGTTTCCACTACTCAATATTGATTAGCACTTTGGTGTTACTAACATTCCAATGTCACTTTTATATTTGGATGAACCAGCCCTATTTGTCGTACTCTTAGTATTGAACTCAACTTTCATCTTATCTCCTTTACTACGTATTAGGGTTACCTCCTTTATAAGTGTAAGACTCCTCGTACTCTTGTCAATATGACTACTATGATGAGAAGGATTCATATGCCTGTTTAAATGGAAAAAAGAAAAAGAAGTTAACCTTACAAAATGTTAATTCAAGGTATATGTCATCATCGTATCCAAATAAAGATTAAGGAGTATCTTAGGAAACCCTAATTATATAAGGGTAAATAAGTATAACTCTAGGTCTATTTGAGCTCAATTAAGGGTTTGGCTTCTCAATATGCTTAAACTTTCCATACTCTATATATTTACAACATTAGGTAGTATAAATATATATGCTTAGATATAACCTCAATATCAATAATATGTACTTAATCACAATGAATTTGAAATTGTCTTTTTTGAAGTTTAACTTAATCACAATCATATATTTTTATGCAACAAATCAATAGAAGTATTTATAATTTTACCAAACATAAATAAATGAGATAAGCATATAATTTATCATACATAAATAATAAGTATATACTACAAGACTAATTTAATAAAATAGGGCACGACCATCGATTACTACCTCATATCAGTTAAGAACCATAGCCAAAAATTAAACTTTAACTTAACTCATTCCTGATAAATAGACTAAAAAATAAAAGAGAAAAAAAAAGCTAAATCCTAAATTATAAACCATTAGCAAAGTACAAAGCTGATAAAGTATAAAAAACTTTGATATAATATAGTAATGAAGAGAAGAAAATAGTATGAGAAGAGCAAAGTTCCCTACCTCGATAAATAATGAATTTAAACTACAAAGATTGAAGGTATGGAAGACAATCGAAGACAAATGCAATAAAAGTTTGAGAATGATTTTAGATAAATGTTTTAAATAGAAGATAGTAGAATGAGAGTTAAGAGGATGATTTAGCATGTTGCTAGAAGATGCCTAGACTTTAGACGTTAGTTCATACGAAGGAACCAACATCTATTCTCATACATTTACGTCAGTTTCGCAAAATAACTGACATTTTAAAGTTTAGACACCAGTTTATGAAAACTGATATATTAATTTTCAACATATTTATAAAAATATCACCACCTCTTCATAATAATATATCTATTATTTTTTAATTATTTTTTTCATTTTGTTTATACGTCGATTTTTTTATGACAACTGACATATTAATTTTTAATATATTTACAAAAACATCACTGCCGCTTCAATATTATATATCCATGTTGAATTTTTTTAGTTATTTTTATCCATCTACGTCAATTTTTATTAAAAACCGATGTTTAATATATGTTTTTTCATATGCTTGAATATAAATGTGTCGAGTTTATTTTGAATTATTTTGATATTTCTGTAACCTTGGTAAAATAGAAGAAATTAGTTGTAATATTATCATATCAGTAAATTAGTTGTACATAAACAATTTAATTAAGAATTCAATTAATAAATTAATAAAAAATTATTTGAGTAAGATCAAATAAGTCATGAATTATATTATAATACTGTTCTTTGCAGTATAATTAAATAAGAATTTAATTGATAAATTAATAATTTTCTTATAGTGGAGAAATTATAGCTTTTAAAGATAGTTTAAATCAAAATGATACAAATTAAACAATTTTTAAATACTTTGATTCCTTAACTCAAACCAACATAAAACGTAATATTGAGTTTAGATGTCGATTTTTTAATAGGAACTAAAGTTGTAAGTTTACTTATATTCATAAAAACACCATCACACCTATGCATATGTTGATTTACTTTCATCTAATATCTATTTAATGACATTGTTTTTACATTTTATAGTAATGATTTTTTGTTTGTTTATTTTTACTCACAATAGTTTTTCACTTATCATTCTTTATTTACTGTACAGTTCAAATTTTACTAAGGATGCGCTGGGTCAAGCGCAAAGTTTTCTATCCCTTTCCAAGCATACGTTGGATCAGAAGGTATATATAACAAGATGCTAAGGAACGGAGCAGCTTCTCCTTTATCATTTATTAATAAAAGGAGGTAAGAATCAAAGAGCCAATATCGCATCATTTTGTTTAAGAAAATAAGTGCAAACCATGGGTGTGTTAGTTTATTTACCTGAAAAATGAAATTTTATGAAAAGTATTTTTTTAAAAATATATTTTTAAAAAATGAATTGATTTTTTTTGTTATTTGGACAATTTAAAAGAAAATGTTTTTTCTTATTTGGTTATAAAGATAAATTATTTTCTTTTATTGAAAAATATTATGTTACATAAAAATTTTATCTATAAGGTTAAGTTACATAATAATCATTGTGTTATTAAAATATTTTCATGATAGGAATTAATAATTTTTTACTAATAAAAATCATAAATTAAGTATATTTTATTTTAAAAACAGCGTCCGAAGAAGAATAATCAATTTTTTTTTATTTTTATCATTTTTTTTTCATAAAGTTAATTTGAACTTACTTTGAACAAAATTATTAACTATATTTGTAAACTCTCTTAATTACCTAAATACTTTATTAATACAAATTTTAATATAATTATTTAATATATTTATCAACTCTCTTACCAACATAATTTTTAATATAATTATTAAATATCAATATCTATAAAAATGAAATGAAAGAGGAAGATGAAAGGAAGAAAGGAGAAATGGGAAGGAAGAAAATGCTAGAAAGGGTATAGAGGGACATTGAGGAGAGAGATGAGAGAAAGAAAAAGATGAGAGATGAATGAAGTAAAGGAAGGAGGGAAAAATAAAAGGATGGGAGAGAAAGAGAGAGGTAGAAAGAGAAAGATATGAGAGAGAGGTGATAGAGATAGAAGAAAAGAAAAGAGAGAGTGCGGAGAGAATGATAGGAAATACAAGGGACAAAGAGATGGAAGAAAAGTGAAGAAAAAGGAGTATCTATATAATATAATATGATTTAAAAAAGTGATTTTTTTTAATTAAAAAGAAAAATTATTTTTTAAATATATTTTCATTGATCAAAATCAACTTTTTATCGACTTGCTTTTTTCTTGACTCAAAATATATAAAAATTAGAAAAATAATTTCTAAAAAATATTTTTTCTCAAACAAATGGATAAAAAATGATTTATTATCCACATCAATTATATGGATTTTTTTTTATCAAAATGTCTCACTTCATAAAACTTTATTTCTGAATGTCTTACTTTTCCAATTATTTTTCATAATATTTCAATTTGAATAAAAATTATTATTTTTTCTGTCTTATGCATTGATTTGGTCTATATGTTTGCCGTATACAATAGAGATAAGTCAGTCATAAAGCTAGAGAAAAAAAAAGAGAGAATATTGACTTCACCTAACAGTAATGTTATGGGTATTTTTAATATAATATAAAATGGACTGACAAAAATTTAGTAAACAAGTTCAATTGGATAAAGTCCAAATTGATCAAGATTAAGGTTGTTGAATAAAGACATCAGATCATCAATCGCGAGCTCTAATCACAGGACGAAGGTCATGGCCCTAAGTTGATTGACAATGATCTCCAACTCGCTAGTTGAAACGTGCCACCTCATCTATCTTCTAGAAAGTCCACTTGATTAAATCTGAGGTAGGGACCAACTTATATGACCAGCTTGCATCACCAACTTGCAGAATTCAATTAGTAGAGATCAACTTGTACTTAAACTATTATTTTTCCTTTTTAGACTACATCCCTGTAACTATAAATAGGGGTTAATATTACTGTAAAAAAGAGAGGCCATTTCTAGATAGAGAAAATACTTTACAAAATATGAAAATATTGTAAACTGTATACTGTACACTCAAATATTCTAAGCAATAACACTACTGTAGATATAAGGGTTAACAAATGACTTTAGTCGAACCACGTTAAAATCTCTTTGTTTCTTTTTTCCTGTTTTTCCTCTTATCTTCATTGTCCCTCTTCCATTTACTTTAATCAGATTGTAATTTGAGATTTCAAGAACTTTTTTTGGTTAATAGAATTTGGACTTATCAAATTTTACTGTTAACAAGTAGGGTGAAGATGTGAAGTCAATGTAACAAAGAAAAGTATATAAAATTCTAATATAGTTGAAAGTGAAATAAAGAAATAATTTGAAAATAAAATAATTTTGAGGATAGAGGTGGATAGGGTGGCATACAAGTACACGAGAATTGCGTGCAGAAGTGTATTTTATTACACTAGAATCCAATGGACAATGTTTTATAGATTGATAATAGAAATCAAGAGTTAGACAAAAAAAAACAGTATTGATAATATTTTTTTTAAATTTTATAAAGTGTTAGCGGTAAATTAATACATAATCTCGGAGTAAATTGGAAGATAATGTATCTTTCATAAACTAATTACTTAATTTATTCAAAATCAAAGTTTGCACGCAGCATGCCTTTGCCTCTGAAAGGACTCGAATCCTCCTGTCCCAAAAAAAAATAGAACTTCACAGTCTGGCGCTTGCAAAAACTCACGGCACAGATAAAGTGAGAAAAAAGCGATGGCAGCGGTGGCCGGAGCATCATCGCCGGTGATCAAGCTGGCGGCGCTTTGTGGATCTCTAAGAAGAGGTTCTTATAATAGGGGGCTTATACGTGCCGGTACGTGCATACTCTCGTTCTCTCTCTATGTTTTTCAATTTTTTCTTCCTATTTCGGTTTATGCTGGGTTTTGATTTGGTGGGGCTGGTCGTAGCAATTGAGCTTACCAAGGGAGCTATTGAAGGTGTTCAAATCGATTACATTGACATTTCGCCTCTTCCCATGTTGAACACTGATCTTGAGAAGCAAGGGACTTACCCATCTGAAGTGGAAGCTTTTCGCCAGAGGATTCTCGAAGCTGATAGCATTCTCTTTGCTTCTCCAGAGTATAATTACTCTGTTACTGGTAATCTGAGCAAATTTCATATGGATTCTTGTATTTGACCTCCAGAAACCATATCAATCACCAAAAATCTGCGATAGGCCCTTCTCTAGTTTCTATTGTGGTCAAAAGTAGAATTCTTATGACTTTTTGCTTTGCTATGCCTATTTCCAGCAATTTTTGTCTCTTTATGAGCTTTAATTGATTGTACTTTACAACATTTTATCTTGTAAAATATGTGACAAATTTCTGAGGATCTGAATTTCTTCTAGAAGCCTGTTCTCCGTTTGATAAACCTATGTGCTTTATAGTGCGGTCTGGACCAAACTATGATCTACAAAGAGTTTATTTATTGAATCTTAAAGGAGTGAATGGTCCTCCTCGATGCCTAATGGTAGTTGGATTAGCTGACTTAAAATTTCTAGGATGGCTTCACTTCATCAAGCCATTTAGAATAGGACAACGAGCACCGCATTACAATAATTATAAACAGTCAAAATGTATTAGTGTCTATCTCCAGCTAGGCATGGTGGTTCATGGGGATTTTGATTTTGAGTCAAAATGTCAAATGGTTGGTGTTCAACTAGATCTGTCACTGATGACCTCGTACCCTGTTATGCAGAACAATTGGGAATCTTATATCTTGCATCGGTTTTCCGTTACTTAATGTCAATTTTTTCTTTCCGTGCTTGCTAATTGATAAACAATTGCAAGGACATGTTGTGGAATGAAAACTGTTGACTTGTACCAGTTGAAGTCATACTTCAATCATTACAGTGAAAGATGAGTTCATTTACTTGTATGATAATAGACATTTGTAGAGCATAAATTTCATCAGAAGGCATGGATTTGAAATAATCCAAGTAATGACTAGTAGCTGTCTGGATCCATATGCTACTCCTATTCCTGGTTAATCACATCAGATTTGTAGGATTAATTTATATAGATTGGTGTTTCCCAACCGGCCACACCCAACACAATGCACAACCTATTTAATACCAGTTTCACCATTTTAAAATTAGCAAGGTCAATTTTAAACAAACTGTGTCATGTGTTCAGAGTGTGAGGAGGTTGTAAAGAAGCGAGTTGATCAACTAGCTTTTATATTTGTATACATGATAGATGTGTAAAATTTGTCTTGCTATTACTTTTTCTGACTTGGCTTGGTATGTATGGTTTTGGGGTTCTGCTTTGTTCTTTTTTCAATATTCAGTTGGATTGTAGTACCTATTAGAAAAATGATAGAACTTTCATATCATAAACAGCTCATCCGTTGTTTCATAAGTATGCTCTCTTCCTTTTTGCTAACTTTACTTCTTTTTATTATTAGCACCCCTAAAGAATGCAGTTGACTGGGCATCAAGACCACCAAATGTTTGGGCTGGTAAAGCTGCTGCCATTGTGAGTGCTGGAGGAAGCTTTGGTGGAGGAAGGGCGCAATATCATCTTCGACAAATTGGAGTTTATCTTGATCTCCATTTCATCAACAAGCCCGAGTTTTTCCTGAATGCATTCCAGCCTCCTGCAAAGTTTAATAGTGATGGTGACTTGATTGATGAAGAAGCCAGGAATAGGTTAAAGCAAATTCTTCTATCCTTGCAAGGATTTACCCTGCAACTCCAAGGCAGAAGCTCACAAACTTGATCCCAGCCCCCTAAAAGTGTGGAAATAATCTGTGGATCAGTATGATCTTTTCAGAAATAGCTTTTCTGTGATTCAGATTCTCTATTGTTGATTTAGTCTAATTTCGAGAAATAACATTTTGTGATTCATACTCTACGACAGCAATTCAAATATGACATAAATAAAATTATTACTACAGACGACAGTGATAAATAGGCCTTATCATATGTACTTGTGGTTTCCCAAGTTTAAATGGGGAGGCATTGATGGCTTGGAGGGGCGAAACTAATATTGTTAAGTGTGTATGACCAAAAAAACCAAGATTTTTAACGAAACAAACATATGTTCTATGAAAAAATAAACTTAAAAACAACTATAAAATTTAGAAATTATATGGAGTTGTTGGCCCCCACTAAATAATGCATTTGGAATCTGCCTTATTACTACGTGGTTTTTTTGGTATATCAAGTTATTACCATTTATTAGTCCACTGGATGTGAATAATTTGCTTCTGTTTGTGGGTGTTAAAACTGAATATGGATGCCCTCAATCTTACAAAGTTGTTTGCGTGAATTTAGGAGGGATAAATAAAGAAATATTTTCTTTATTGGAATAGTTTCAGTAAAACAAATTATGGGTTTTAAAATAGAAATTCATGTCTTTCTCTTTCTCTGGAATTGAAGAAAATTGGTAAGATAAGAAATTAAAAGAAAAATATATAAATCAGTTAAAACTTACGTGGAGGACTTCCATGTTTCACATGATAAGGATTATCACAGCACTTGCACACGGGCATATAGTTCATAAAAAAATTTATATATTTTAATAATAATATATCTCTATTTTAATTAATATAAAAAATTATAATTTTTAATATATTAAACTTTAAAAATATAATTTTTTGATATATGTGAGTTTCATAATAATAATAATAATAATAATTGTAGTGCATGGGATACATAAATTGTAAGATTCATGAGAGTATGAAAGTATAAAAAATTGTTTGCTTGTATAACTAGTACGGGTGATTCTACCTTGCACCACAACACCCTTTTTAAATATATATAATATTATTTTAGATTTTTAAAAATTTTTGTAATTAGAAAAATAAACATAAAAATTTTAAGTGTTATGTGTAAGAATCTAAGAATTAATTTGACATTAAAATGACAACTTAAAAAAGAGAACTCCGAACTTCCAACAATGTCTTCAATTGGATTCCCCTTTCTGAATTTGCGAAACTAAAAATTCTTTAGATCCTCAATTTGTATGATACAAATATAATTAGAGAATTTTCTCTCGTCGTGATCGAATTTTAAATTTGTGAAATTTGCATATAAGTTATTTTCCAATTAAATCTTTCTTGGGTGGATTTTTGATTGCATCAAATCAATAATTACCATTACTGACCCACTATTTTCACGGTATTGATAGAGGTGTTAAAACAAGTTGATTTAGAACTTGTTTAATTTTGGCCTGATCTTGTAAGGACTTCATCCAAAATAATTTAGTCCAACGAAGAGTTTAAAATTGATAAGTGTTAATCCTTCAAATTTATAAGTTAACTTATTAATTTGATAATATAAAATAAATAGTATAAATTTAATTGATTAACCAATTTGTATATATATTAAAATTATAATTTGAATATATATAAATATATTAGATATATATTAAAATAATATTAAATGAATTTTAATATTTAATATTATCAATATATATTATAAAAATTTGTTAAAATAAATAATTATATTTAATTTTAATTTTATAAAATTAAAAGAAAAGAAAATTTAATAAATAAAATTATTTAAAAAAATTATTATTATAAAACTTAAAAAGTAGTATAATATTATATTAAATAAATAACTAATATAAAGTAATAATTTTATTAATAAATAAATAAAAATACAAATAATAATATAAAATAAAAATTATTTGAGTAAGATATTTTTAATAAAAAATATAAATAACGATATAAATTTATAGGTGATAATAATAATAAAATATATTTATATTTAATGATAATAAGTAAAATACATGAACCTCCCATTTAATTTCAAAATATTAGCTAAGTCCCGTTTAACCCAACATTGTGAGGAATATTCTCTAAATAATAAATTGGATACCATTTATTTATATTGTTTCTTACAAATTTTAATTTATTATTTATCATTTTACCAGTAGACCCACGAATATTAGATAAATGTATCAGATTTTTCACACTGCACAGACTTCAACGCACCAATTTAAAATTGGCGCATGAAACCCCGGTTACGTGGCGCGATTGCCACCATTCTTCTAAACCAAATTTATTGTGCACACATCACCAAAATGACGGGCCATAATTGAAATCCTACTTTTAAATATTGCAATTTAGTCCTTTGACTTTAATTTAACAATTTGCAATTTGATCCCTTGAATGTTTGCAGGATGTCTTAGGATTTGCGATTACGAAATATAGAAAGTTGACGGGCAACTGTGCATTAGAGGAAGAGAGTTGCAACATTCTGAAATTTCTAAATTCTATTAAGAACTAAAATGACTTTTTGGAAAATTCAAAAAAGGAAATTCAAAATTTTTTAAAAATTATGAAACTATAAATTTTGAATTATGAGAGATATAGAAATAGTAGAAATTGATTATATGAATTTTAGAAATCCTTTAAAGATTAAAGAGTTAATTAAGAATGTTTAAAGAATGAAATTCGTAATTTTGAATTTCTATTTTTAAAAAAAAAACTTCAAAAAGTTTGAAACAAAAGGTTATTGATATATTGTTATGAAGGTGCTTAATCTAACTAATTTGTATTAGAATGCATGATTTTTGGAAATTAGTAAGTGTATGAAATTCAAGCTCAAAATGAAAGAAAGGAGAAAAATTACTCAAAAAAGAAATATTCAACTTGTAGATAGTGTGAAGTTGACTTATTTCTCCCTAAAATACCTTCCGTTAGCCGGCTCGCCTTCTTTTGAGGCTTTCCTATGCATAGCAACTCATACAATTCAATTGCTCTTAATCTTCTCTTCTAAGCTTTCACTCTTTCTTTTCATGTAAGCCTTCAATCTTGCCCTTTATTTTTTCACTTTTTTTATTGTTGATTCATCTCTTCTTCCTCTTTATTTTAATATCAAAATCATGCTGATTCATTAAGTAAAACTTAAGTCATGAATTTTTGAAGTTTTCTATCACTATTTAGGTACTATTCAACCTATGAATCAATCTAATTTTTCTGATGTTTTGAAGTTTAAATCTATTAGATATAGCTTGATTTATGATATAAGAATCATAATTTAATTATATATAATTAGTTAACGAGAGAAATCTTTGAAAGAAGGATTGAAAGCTAATATGCTCTTATTTTTTATCTTGAAGAGCATCGGTGAATCTATGAAAATAGTTGAAGTTTCTTGTGTTCCAACTGCTAAGGTAAGTGATATTTACCACTTTTATGAATTATAACATGATTCTTGCTTGGAATCTGTTGATTTATGGTGTAAGTTAATGAAATGGGTTTTCAGATTATATGATAAAACTTGATGATTGAATAGATCTGTTTGAATAATGTTTAGTATGTGAATGAAGTAGTCGAGTTTATATTTGTTTAATATTCTAAAACATGTGATGTTAAGATCTTATAGTATGATATTGAATTAGAAATATCTTCCTTTGTTTTTCTATTATTTGCATGCAAAAGCTGCTCGTACAAGTAGAATTGCACAACTTTAAACTGAACCCATGATTATGCTTGCAGAACATGGTAATTTTTCTTGATCGATTTGAATTGAAATTTGAACTAGGATTTCATGATTTGAATTGACCTTTCTTGCCTTGTTTTCTTTATTATGATCATGATTCTAATTGTGTTTGAAATTAGACTTCCTGAAAGTTTCCAAAGTTTGGTGAGCAGACATACATTTTTAACTACATTTTCTCAAGTCAAATTGAGTCACTCATAAATAAGTTTCCGATTCTAATCGCAACCATGCTTATTTTTCTTCAATGATTCTAATCGTTAATTTGATCACACTTCTAACAAGTTTTATATTATTCAACTAATATTTACTTCTTCCATTATCCTAACTCCTTAAATTACTTTTATAATGAATCCAAATAATTCAAACATAATAAATAAGAGTTTATGAAAATATAAATCATAAGTTAATATCGAGGAATAGGATTATTATGATGCAAGAGTATCTAATCAAAGAGTTTATAAATCAAGGTAATCATAAGACAAGAAAGAATGATGCTAATGAGAAATGACTATGATGGTGGAAATGCAAATACTATGAGTAATCATACTATATAAAGTTTGATAATTCGCATGAGATTTTTGAAAGTATGTGATGTTGTGATGTTATGATTGATGTTAGAATTATAATTATTGTAAGAGATTATATGATGTAAAACTTGTCTATGTACACGGGACATGGAATGGTACACAATGTTAAGAATGATATTAAGATGTATCTATATGAAATTGATGAGACATCCATTATGAGAATGGAATGATTGCATAATTGGCAGCCTTTGAGGCTTGATATATGAATGATGGTAAGATATATCTATATGAAATTGATGATGCATCCATTATGATAATGGAATGATTACATAATTGGTAGCCTTTGAGGCTTGATATGTGAATGATGGAATGTAATGAGCAAAATGAATCAGATCCTAGATCTGTGTATTCTAATATAATGAGTGAAATAAGGTTGGCTTAGAGGGAAAAGGCTGGGATGAGTGGGATAAGGTTGGACCGAAGTAAAAAGAGGGCTATGTTATTTCATATGCATAGTTTGCTTTGTATTGCTATTATTCTTAATATTGGAACTCAATATCATGAAATTAACATACATAATGAACCTGAGAATGTGACATATGGCTATGAGAACTAGAATTGGCACAATGTGCTAAAAAATGAATAAATGATTTTACTTTAGAGGTGAGCCTCTGCATACTCTATAATTGTTTATGAAAATGATATGGGAAATGGTTATCTAGTTGAGTTATGGATATATGTATATATATATATATATATGACTCTTATTGTGAGATGAATTCATATGTTTAGTACGTATCTATCTCATTAAGCCCAGACTCATTATTCTGTGGATTGTTTTATAGATACTCAAGAATTAATTGCAAATCCCTTTACAGACAAGTAAGATGGATAACAATCTAATGGAAATTATGGCTGAGTCATTCACCATCACAGTTGACAGTCCTCTAGGTGCATATGAAGTCAAGAGCCATTATATAATAATTTTAAACCTGGCTAGTTGTGAGGTACTACAAGAGGTAGAAATCATCCCCTATAACCCCCCAAATGTGTTATTAATGATGGTTATGGGATGCTTTGATCCTCAGGGGATCCACCATCTACGTTTCTTTTTTATCATCTTTTGAAAATATACATAGCATGGCCATCAAGTTCTTAGTTAGTTTAACCTATACTTTTAATCCTTATAAACTATAGGTTAAACTAATTTTATTTTGTATTATCCCTAGAGGAACTTAGAGTGTTGTAGGAGAATGTTTTGTGAAACTAAGGTTGTATAATTATGTAGTTGCATTTTGGAATAGTTGTAAAAATTTGAACATAGATAGCAAAAAAGGGCATATGCCTTATTGGGCAGTGACTCTGTACATTATATAAGTTAAGGTTGTGTGTGTGTGTGTGTGTGTGTGTGTATATATATATATATATATATATTAGTGGCTTGTGAAGCCATGAGCTCCATTCTCTCTCTCATCAAGTTAATTTGAGTTAGTTGCACATTAATGAAACTAAGTGAACTATGGTATAATGAAAAGAATAAAATCAAATTAAAGGCTGGTGATTATCAATGTAGTAATTGGTATTTATGCTGATCACAACTAGGATTTCGGGTCATGACAAGAGTGGTGGTAGCCGTTTGTCATTGTTGTTAGGTAACTAGGATTTGGAATGGAGAAAGAAGATCAAGTGTTTTGAAAGACAGAGCCATCGACTTGGAAGGATTCAATTGTCTGTTCATCAATACATTCTTGCTATCTGATCAACCCTTCTCTGTTCAAATTTTGTTTTTGTGAATTTGCTTTGAAAGCCTAAATTTATGCTAATTTTGGTGTAGACTAATGACTATTGGGTTGTTTTTGCATTTATTCTCAGCATCTGGTTTTTGCTTTTCATTTGTTCTTAGAGATTAAAGAAAAATGGTTATTAATGTTTTTACAATTTTAGCTTGCTATTGTATTATTAGGAACTGTGATTATTCTTGCCTTAGGATAGTAATAGGAAAGAAGTGAGGTTTTTTTTTTTAATCATTTTCAATTTTTTCCTCATGAATTTTTGGCATCCAAGCAAAAGACATTTTTATTAGGATTTTGTTATATTCAATGCAAACGCTATTTTTGTATAGTAGTATATTTGAATTGATTTTAGGTTACTCATTTTTTTTAATTAAAAGTAAGTCTATGAGAGACAGGGTCAATGTTTGTAGTAGGAATATTAATATGTATTCTAACCTATAGTTTAACATTTTCCTAGTTATACAAGAGTTTTCTTTCCAAACAATGTCTTTATAATTTCTAACTTTAAATCCAAGTTTCTAATGCTATAGCTAGATCTAAGGTGAAGTTACTTGTTCTATTTTTAGTAAAAGTAAACTAGCTTACTGATGTGAACTTGTGTCATTTATTTGATTAATGAAGTTGTTTGAACTATTGTAGATGTTACAAGTTTTAACCTAACTTCTATGCAAAAGTAAGATATTTTCCCCATTGCTCAATTTATTGCAATATTGTGATGCTGGTTAGTCAAGATATGAGAGGTGCCTATTTAATTAATGACAAATATAATTTTAGAAAATTTAGCCTTGTGTAGGTAGAAGATGCAATACGAAGAAAGATAGATAGTTTGTTTAGTTTTCAAGCCTTGCACAAACAATTGCCCATAGACTAAACAAGTCTTCTCACACTAAATTAATTACCTTTTAATGATTTGGCTTGGCGGAGTGTGTGGAGTGTGGAGTTTTGTCATTGTTGATTTGAAAGTCTAAGGTAGTTGTTGCTACCTTATGATTTTGCTTGCAAATAATGTTGCGATGTAGATATTCTTATACTAACTTTTGTTATTTTCAACACTTGCCAAGTGCAGTAACTTGCAGTGATAATTGTTGAGTTCATTAGATATGTTTTGAATGCTCTAAGTTCATCAAGTTCATAGAAGTGGGTTATATTTTTCTTTTCCTTCATAGGCCTGCTCCATATTTACCAAAATTGCATCTTTCAAAAGAAATGGTGAATGAAGTAGCAGTTTTTATCTGCATTCATGTTAATGATCTATGTTTAGTTTCCTAGGATATTACCTTGGGTAAGGACTCAGGGTCTTTTTGAAAGTAGTAGCATGCCTCTTGTTAATTTCTATCGTTGATGACTTGATTGATTTCCTCACCTTGGCCTACAACGGTAAGTTGTTGAGTGTTAATTCATTAATTTAGACTCAAAATAATATCATGATCAATAATTCACAAATTCTTGAAAATAAATAAAATTTTTTGTTTTGTTGGTTTTTTTTGTACCAGGTCTTTTATTGAAGAAAAGGCCAATTAGAGGAGTTCATTTGTTATTTGGAGTCTGTGCTTGATGTGTTTTGCCTAATTTGAGTTTTCATTGATTTCTTAATATCATAATTTGTGTAATCTAACTTTTCATTAATTTCTTATTATTATATTTTGTCTAATCTTAGCTTTTATAGTATCATAATGATGTTGTCTTGGTTAAATAATTATTTGATTAGACAATGTGGTACCAAACTTGTAAAAACCTTAACAAGAAAGTCATAGAAGCCGTTTGGTTCTCAGTATTGTTGTGAATGTTGGTAAGAAAATTATGAAGAGTGCAATTTGAGGTAGGTATGTGGAAGTTTTGCTTTGTGACTATTACTGATCATCCCAAGTAAAAGCTTTCTATATTATATCGAATCTTATAAAGTTATTAAATTATGACCTCTGTTTCAGATACATCATGGTTGTAAGAGTGTTTAATGCAAGTGGTGAGGTCTATATCTTAGTCTTCAATGAGAAAGCATAGAGGTTTATTGGGTGCTCTACTAATGGCTAGACAACCTAAGATCACAGATAAATTAAAACTACCAGTATCATATATGAATAAATGGAACTGTTGATAAAATCGGATTTAAGCATCAAATATGTCGATTATTAGCATCAAATGCGAAGCAAAAATTCAAAATTTTTTCAAACCCGAATCACGTTATTTGCATATTAATTAAAAAACAAGGTGAAATTTAAAATAATAGTTTAAATTATATCTTCATAAGAGTTGTTCTCGAAATTCTTAGTCTTCAAATTTGGTTTAATCTCCAAATAATTCCATGAACAAGCCCTATGATAAACTCTTTTGGAATATGTCAAGACAATTGCTTCAGTTTTGATCTCTAACACTAATAGTGATCCACATGAATCAAGATTCAAAGCTTTTACGAAGTTCGCGCAACTTGTAGAATGGGAAATTTAACTACTTAGCTTAATAGGTGCTAGTTTTTTGAGGAATCACAATTCACTGGGGCAAGGTTGAGTGTTTGAATGCAAAAAGGAGATGAGTGAGATCGTAAAGCGAGAGTTAGCACACAACACATGTGCTAGGGCTATAAACTTTTTTTTATTTGGTTTGGCTTATCTTTTCTTTAAATAGGAGAGTTTGGAGCTTAAGCAAGAGTGAAGAAGTTTCATAAGTGACACACAGGCTAGGGCATGCCCCTTGCTTGTGCCATCCACTTAATTCGTCCAACCTCTTAGGCCTAAGGAGTCCATACTCTTTAATCTAATGCCTCCTCCTTTGTGTCCAACAAGCCCAAACACTTTTCTATGAGTCCATACTCATAAACTTTATTATGTAATCATTGTCTAATTATTTTAATTAACTTAAAATATTTTTTAAGTGAGAAACCATTCCTCTATTCTAGATATCCTCGAATGTTAATATAAATGTTCTTTAACATTTAAATATCAACTATAAAAATTTACTACTATTTAATAATTATAATCTCCATTAGAATTATTATATCTTCAATTAATTAATACTTTTAATCACATTAGAACACTTAATTAATCATTTTAGATGTTCAAGATGTTCATCTAATTCAACTCTTGAATTCATTACATTTTACATTCTAAATTTCCTTTAAATTTGGATTAAAGAGAATCTATTTTGTGTAACCCATTAGGCTTTCATGCATGTTGGCAAATGAATTTGTTTACAAGCTTATACAACCTTAATTGAGTTAACTCCTTTTAATTCAAACACAATTTCTTCAAATTGTTCAAACAAATTCATAGATCATGGTTGGCTTCTAGCAAAGCATCATGACCATCCAAATGTCAAGAATAGATTATTTCGAAATCAAACCTTCCATGACAAGGTGTTAGTGTGTATCTCAATCCCTTCATCTCTTGGTATTCTAATTGGACTAAGGGTATGATTTAAGTGTCAACCCTATGAATGTTTAATCTAAGGTGTATGTTTGACCATGTGCTATTTCATAATTGTTCATACATAAAACTCCTTTTATGTATCATTAATTGATTATACATAGAACTTCTTTTATGTATCAATCAATATATAGGCCTATGATTTTGATTATAGCATAAGTGTTAGAATATCTTTAGAATATCATTCTTTTAATATCAAGGAGGATGGATTCTCTCTTGATTAATCACTACCTTTATGTACTTTGTGGTGTATCCAAAATTATTCGTATATACTCTTTTAAGAGTGCAAGACTAGAATAAAATCAAAGTATGTGATTGCATTCATAAAATACTTTGTTGGTCTCAATGCTAAGGATAGCTTACACAACCTTTCACATGAGAAGTCCATTAACAATCCATATAGTTTCTTAAGGCGGGTCAGTCTAATCATATGTTCTCTAACATATACCTATATGTTTGTCCAAATATCTCTATGTCAAACAGTGTATGAAATCACTACATTCTTACACAGAATGTGACATAATAGATGTTGGTCTATCTATGAATAATTGATATCCTGTTTTCTCAATTATTCCATAGATAGAGAAATTTAGAATTTATAACTATATATACAAATTATCTCATAATCACAATCTCTGTTGTGATTTGTTTGTACTCAATGATAACTTCAAAGACTTTACCCAAGATAGTATACATATATTAAGCATATAAACATTTAAGACTAAATTGATAATGAGGCCAAAATGTAACATTTCATTAAATATGCTTAGATATATAGTATTTATATCATTACAATAATTGTGTCTAAGGCATCCTATACGTGGGTTCCTCCTCTTTTTTGGGTTAGTGTTTCATGGAATGCGTATAATAATGAGAAAAGGCAGAGGATAACAACCAAAATAGTTGCTGAAATTGACTTTGCTACTTAGTCAAAATTCCTCTTGGAAGAGATCTCGAAGATGAAAGTTTCTCTTTGGGGTGGTTAATGCTAATTTAGAGCTTTTAGGCCTTTTTTGGCACACAAGCTATGGATTCTCGTCATTGCTTATAATATATGTTAATAATTTAAGTGTTTTATATACACATGTTGTTGGCATATAGAAGAATGGTCCCAAGGATTTTAGTCAATTTTCAATGTATAGGCACTTTATTTTTGAATGTCATATGCATTTGTATTGTGTATTTATTGTTCAAACAGGAAAAATGATGGAAACTTGAGTTCTTACATGCATAAATTCTTCTAAATCAAAGTGACCAAATTTTATTGTGAATAATATTTTCTCCTTGTACATTGGTATATGTGCCAATATCCATCTATTTATCTAGTTTTTGGTAACATAAAAAATTATAATCTATTTAGTCAAATTTTGGTAAAATAAAAAATTATCACATAATATAAGACTAGTTCATGTGTTTCATTCCTAAGATGAGAGGGGATGGATTATTATGTTCTATTATTGAGTTTTCCCTTGTTATGGTGAGTTCTTTGAGCCAATCATTAATAAGTAACACAATTTTGGAATCTTAACATGCCTTAGTTCTAACAAATGGTTAGTGGTTGCAAATAATCCAATCTTGGAAAACAAAGCTACCATGTTTAGCATTGTATAATTTGTCATATGATTTCGCCTTCTTTAAAGATTGCAATTTCATGGGCCAAATAAGGAAAAGTTTCAATTCTTAATAGGTAGATCAAAAAAATAAAATCAGTTGAGGTGTAAATGAACATTTTTGTAATGATTTTCTGAAGTATTTTCTTATTTTTACAAGTGGAAAAAAAAATTATTCATTAACAAGCTTTTCAACAATAAAATTATTATTGTTTCTTAAAACATAATTTTCTATTCATATTGTCTATAATTCTCATATCCTTTTGTATGGAGAGAACAACAAAGCAATTTTATGCAATAGCTTATATGCATTGTCATCTAAAGGGGTTGTCCATTCTTGAAAATTTTGAAGGCTGCCAGTGAAATTTGTAAACAAACCATCAACACCTATTTTGTTGATTCAATAATCATACTCATATGGGTCTTGATTAAAGTTGAGGTGCCAAAATTGGTTCTCATTTCTGTAACATACGGATGCACCTACAAGGAATAACATTATCAATGCATAGTCTTTTAACTCTAGAACTATTGACTAGATAATAAAATCTTTACAAATAAACAAAAATATCATTATAAATGGATTGCATTGTTATTTAGTCTTCTTAAAGATAATACAATAACAACAATAACAATCACACCTTATATCAAGTGGCTATATAAATTTATATAATGTCATGATGTTCTAATAAAGAGTAAATATTTAGCAAAACCATTTAAAATAAAATTGTTTATAATGGTTTAACATAAGGTTTTTCTAGATCTTTCAATAGCTCTTAAAAATGATCAATTTATAAAATCATTTGAGAGCTTGTAACTTATGATTTGCTAGAGAGAAAAAAATAATTAAAGTTGGCATGCTATATACTAATATTTTCTTATTAATTTTTGTTCACATCACTTACCATTATGCTTAGACAAGTATACCATTGCATATAATCAAGAGCAGTATTATGGAATAGTCCTAAAATGGGAAAAGGTATAGAGCAGAGACTTGATTAATTTCACTACAAAGAAAAATAATCTTTAAACAAAAATTATACCTGCTTAGATCAGCAGGAATTTGACAATCATTATTTACAACAGGGACCACAATGTCCTTCCAAGATCCAATTACTACAACATATTGCTTTATGTAGACCAAGTAACTACCAGATGTAATCTCCCAGTACGATTGCAAATTATCAACATGTTAACTTCTTCTTAATACTCAACGTAGACTTGTTAAACTAGAAAACAACAATTTATAACATAAAATGGAGATAAAAAATACTTTTGATGCAAATCAAGGTGGTTTATACAATTTAGAATGAAATAAATGTATTTGAAAAATGGTGCAATAGGCATGATAAATCTTCTTGGATCTTCACGTTAAATCTAGACATTTCCTTTAGAAAGCTCATTAATGTGTACTGGCTTGTTCATGGGGCATACTGAAACCATACAATTTAATTAGACATGGAGCCTCACACATAGTTGAAGTTAAATGGAATCAAAGCTTTTCCTCAATACTTTTATATTATTGGAGAACTCTGATTTTAGAGCTGCACTGAAGAAACCACTATATGCTTTTTCCTATAGTTGGTGAACTTTTTGGTGTAAAGACATAGTAAAACTTAAATCATCACCTTTAGATATGAAGTATGATAAGCTCCATTAAGATAATCCAATGAATTCTACAAGAAGTTGCAAAGTAAAATGATCTAATCTTTTCTAGGGAGGGGAGGAAAGACTCACCTAATTAGTGTCTGGAGTAGGAATGTTGATATCGTAGGCAAGTTAGTCTAATTTGATATATATATATATATACACACACACACACACACACAAGTGAAGTTGGAGCAAATGACTGAACAAATGCTGGTTGTTTCAATTAATCTTTTGACATGTATAAACCTTTGTATCCATACTTCTTAAGTGTCTCCGCAAACTTGTCTTCAAATTTCTTACCATTTGGCCATTTCACTTATTAATTAACAGCATGCAGAAACATTATCTAAAAGATTATTTCAACATTTAACAATGAAGCAAACTTGTCAATTATAAAATTGTAAGATTGTTCATGAAACATATTCTATCAGATAGATAAAAGTATGTTTGTTAGTGATTCATTTTCTTTGAAACTTCCCATAATGTTATCTCACCTATCACCTTGAATGCAGAAGAGATACCATAAAAAAGATTTGAGATATGTTATCCAAGGTTAATCACCAAACAAACAATATGAATAGAATGAAGTAATAAGACACAAAATTCAACTTTTGCCATGGATAACTCTAAACCCAATACAACAAGAAAAAATATTACACCAAATTAAACAATTGTTTCCACTAGGGATGCAAACAAGCCAAGCTATTTGTGAGCGGCTCAAGATTGACTGGTAAAATGCTTAATTCAAATTCGATTTTAAATGAGTCAAGCTTAAACTAGCCGAACTCAATTAATGTATGAGCCAAACTAGTGCCTTATATTGCTCGGTTCGAATTGTTCATGAGCCTAATAATAAAAAAAAATATTTTTTATTTTTATATTATATAATAATATTATATATAAATAAGTTCGTTACATTTGTGATTGTTAATCTCATCTTTGGTTGAAGTAATTAGTTTTTTAGTATTTATTGCTTTTTGCTAAGTGTAATTGTTGATATTATGTAATGGTTGTGCATATATTTTGTGATGGACTTGATAGTTGAAGAAAAACCTCATATTGATATGTAAAATGAGATCCAAAAATCTGTTGTTTGGTTTATTTATGAAAGATAAGTTTTTATATACTCAAATTTGGATGAAATAACAAACTACTAGTGTAAGGTTGTATAAGCTTGTTTAAGCTCATATTTTATCCAAACTCGAATTTGAATATTTTAAATTTGATGAGAAATTTGTGTTAAATAACATAATGCTCATATAAGCTCATGTAAACTCAGTTAGGCTTATATTTGAGTTGGGCTTGAGCTTGAGCTTTTTAGGCTCAATAAGCTCAAGCTCAAACTTGAATCATTTATTCTTGGTGAGTTCAAGCTTGAGCATACAAATGATTGGTTCAGCTCGACTCATTTGCACCTTTAGTTTCCACCTATAGGGATAATGCATATAAAGGCCATATAAGTTGAATTAAAAATAGGTCTTACATTTAGTGGAAAAAAATATTGAACAAATTGTTAGAATGATGAAGCCTTATGTTTACTCAAATCTCACAAGTACTACTATACCAAAATTTAAATTCATTGTTATTAGTGAGGTAGGGGACAACATTACCATACTTAGTTATAACATTGTTTTGAAAATATTTTATTATTTGATAAGGTAAGAATCAAAAGTATAACTTCATGTCAAATGTAAATATGCAACAAATATTGGACATTTTTTTTTGTGAAGAATTAGATAGAAATTTCATATAAAAAAAATCAAAGCCATTAAATATATGTTATTAGTGTCTTTTTCCTTTGAATATAAGAAAATAAGATAAAAAAAGTCCACTTGAAGTGAAATCTAGATTAAACAAATAATATAGGTACATATAAAGAAGTAGTGGATTACTAGTACAAATTTCCTATATACTTGTAACTTCTCCCTAATGAAGTTAAACCCACTAGGTCCAACTATGGAGCCTGTTGGCAAATATTAAACTTGGTAATTGAATCAAAATTATAGTAACAACCATTTTAGTTGATCAAGGGCATTCATAGACTATCATCAATAAAAAAGATAAAAATCAATCTTACAACCAGCCAAAATCATATGGTGTAACAAAAAGGCCATAAGCAAGTGAAGTTCCTTGAATTTTGATGAGCACTTCCAAGTTATACAACATATGCATGGAATAGATAAAGTTGTTTCTCATAAACATGTAGCAAACTTCCCTAAATGCTAATTATTATTCTACCAAAAGCTTTACTGCTTCTAAATGACAAACAATGATGATAGGCTAGCTCCAAAAATTATTAACTTAATAAGCAAAAAATCCAGATTATAACATTTAACCTAAAAAAAACAAAATGATAAATAACATTAAAACCCAAAAGGTAAAATAGGCTTAGCATCTTGTAGGGCACTACAAATCAAAAGACCAGAATTATGGAAGGGCTCATAAACATAACTTTAGAATTTTAAACAAAAATCCTTAAAAAAAAAGGTTGGATGAGTGAGGATTGGTGATTGCTAAGTAAGAGAAGAACAACATTAGTTGTAGTAAAGATAAAAGCAGAGGCAGTGGCGTCATGACCGACAATGGCTTTATATAAAGTGACAATGAGAAGAGAAACATGGTTAGGACAAGTGAAGCCTATTGCATGTTTTAGACTAGAAAAGGTCAAAGAATTAAAGAGTTATGATAACTAACACTTTCAAAGAAGTAGACTTGTTGTCCTTTCCAATCCTTCCTCCCCCGATGTGTCTTCTACCTTCATTTTTTTTCTTTTTCTTTTCCAATTGATAACCCTAGCACAACATGTTTACAACCAAAGGATCAAAATGCAATGTTGTTAAATGAAAGGACTAAGAATCAAATTGCAATAATTGGAAGTCAAATTTTACCTGTGTGCTTTCCATAAGCTAACATCTACATAGTAACAAGGCATACAGATGAGTAGTGGCCATAATGCCATGTAAGTGGGGGTTTAATACCCTAGTAATATCTTAGTTTTTAACTAGGGCATGGCATTTTGCACCTTCTCACATTTGCTCTCTTGCTTCAGCACATGAATTATCTCTCTACTCTAGAACATGAGCTTGAGCTTGCATATGAATCGTCTCCTTCAATTTTCCTTACTCATTTTACTTCAATTGTATTGGAACTCATAAGGCTTAAACTTTTAATTTGTTTTGTTTTGGGATTTGATGTCCAAGCTTGATTGGATTTAATTTACATTTTCCCACTAAAAATTTGCTTGTTTAAATCCCAATAGTGAAAGGAAATCCACATTTTATTTGGTTGAAGTTGAAAGCATTCCCAGTGCATTTTGTTAGTGACAAAAAATATTGATTCATTGAAATTTTAATAGTTTTGGCAAAATTAATGAAGTATGTATTCATTTAATCCTCAATTTGGTTTTATGGGAACTGTGTTGGAAGCTATGGAGAATCATCTTGTTCAAACAATATGCAAATATTCCAAAATGCTTAAGGAGAAAGAGAAATTGTTTTATTGGATTTGCAATTGGGCTTAGTACCAATGCTTTTGTCAAATTAAATAGGTTTTGTGTATAGTTTAAAATATTAGAGAGGAGATCCGTGTAATTTTGACTAAATTTAGAGGAGGTTTCTATATTTTGCTATAATAATAATTGATTTCAATTAATTAGTATTGTGAAATAAATATTTAAAATGTAATAGAATGTTTAATCTGCTTAGGATAGCTTGCTAAATGTTGACCTAAGATTGAGATTAGTACTATAGTAACTCGACTTGGGTTTGACCTAAAACTAATCCAGCGTATAGATTTCGCCAGTTAGTCTAACCCTATAGGTTTGTATTAGCCTTTTTTTTATTAGTCTAAGTTTAGATTAAGAGAGTGTTTGGTTGTGAAATTTTAGGGGTTGGTAATATAATATAAAAAAATAATTCCTTTACTGAGTGTTTGGTTCACATGTAGTGGAATATGTTACCGTTACTTAATTTTAATGAATTCTCATATTCGAAACCCTTCCCCCACCTAAGGTTTCAAAAAATGTTACCCATCAGAAGTAAAAAATACTCATATTTCTTTCCTTCTCTCACATCACAAAGCTCTTACCACCGCTTACTGTCATTGATCACCACCCATCACCACCTCCTACCATCAACCATTATCCACCACCACTACCAGCATTAACCATCTCCTTACACCATTATCATAATTAAACATCACCTACCACCATATGCAATGGCTGACCATTGGACACCATCACTTTTTGTTGTTGACCACCACCCACCACCATCTACAATCATTAATCAACACCTATCACCACCATCTACTGCCTATTACTGTTGATTGGTGCCCATCACCTTTTACAATCATTAACCATCGTCCATCACCATCTTTTATCATTGAATCTTGCCCACCACTACTTACAATCATTGGCCATTGTCTGCCATTACTACCATCATTGACCACAATCCACCACCAATAACCACTTACTACCATTGACTATTACCCACTATCATATACTATCGTTGACTACTGTCTACTACCATTTACTTTTGTTGGTCACCATTTATCGCTATTCACTATTGCCTAATGAAATAACAACAAAGAAAATCATAAATAGTGTAATTTCATTCCATGACTAAACCAAACAAATCAAAAAGTAATAGTTATCATTATCCTTACTCCTCCTTGCTAGAATGTAATCACAAGAAAACTATCTTCTCTAATCACTACATATGGCATGTAAACAATATAGAGTATAGAAATTAAAAGCCAAAAAGTTCCCAAAATTACCTGGAAATGATGCAGATGAAGATGCCATCTCAACCTGTGCCCTACAGAGAAGGTAAGGGGGAGAAACTATTCCTATTCCACCCAGAACACCATGATCAATTTCTAATGGAGAAAACTGAACTTTTGAAGTGGTTAGGAATAAGGGTCTCCCCTGTGAATATAAAGAAGATGGGGCAAGCTAACCCATTATAGCAAGCCCAATCACAGGGCCTATATTTACATAAGCCCAGTTAAAAGATCATAACCACTAAATGGGCTTTATACTAAGTAAGCTCATATATTATGACATCTAATTAATCTTAGACTTATTGTATTATGTCAGTCCAAAATAAAATGCTAACATTTCTCCCACTTGGACGACATAATGCAATAAGACAAGAAATCCTCTAGATTAATTAACAATATGTGGCCACAATAGGATGTCATATTAAGCTAGCACTCTCATATAAAATGGTCCAAAAGAGGTGCATAAATACCTCAACGATGCAGAAAATCATACTTGAAGGAGTATAGATATCATACACGCAAGATACCCATGACCCGGTGACCAAATGCAATAGTCCAACAATCCAAAATGGATCCATAAGTATCTCGACAATGTAGAAAACTTACTCAAAGGAGTAATGATTTCCTACATGTAGACATTTATGATCCTGTGACCTAATATGAGTGTGGATATATAAAAAAGAAATGCATAACAAAATTACATGCCAAAATATGATCAATGTGCAATTTCCTAAGAAAATTGGCCCTAGCATCCGCCCAAGATGCCATATGAGATTCAACGACATATCTCAGCACAAAATGAGATTGGGTCTAGAATATTTTCATAATATGCCATAACACAAAATTATGCAATATAATAATAATAAAAATAACAACAACAAGTGGCAACTACAAAATAGCAACATTTTATACAAAAGATGAAAGTCTCGAGACAAAGT
>JANHAO010003180.1:0-26748 GCA_026873985.1 Saraca asoca
TTCCTTTTTACACTACTATACGAATATCTTGAGAACTATTAAACCACTTACTAGAAAATAAATCTTTTGTTCTACGATTGTTCATCAGGGTCTAGACTACTAGTACCCAGCTCGGTCGGAGTTGGTATGTTACCGTTAAGCCTGTATAGGCTATTGCACAAACTATACTATTTTAAAGCATTTAACATCATATCTTGAGAAATCAATGGTAGGGCTACTAGAAAATAAATCCAATGATCTAGGAATACTCAACGGGCCTCAAAGTGTCAGTCCCCAGCTCGTCGCTGGTCAGAGTGCCGCCGGCGACCCAGAAAGCTCCTATGGCCAAATAACAATAGAAACAGGGGAGCAAGAGCCACCGTGTTTGGCTGGACTTCCTGAGCAACGCGCCAGTGCCCGAAATGTTGACCGAAACTACGCCAGTGTTGAGCGAAGGCCAGGGAAGGCTCCAGAACTTCGGAGGAGACGGAGAAGCTCGGGACCGATCGGTGCCCCCGCGAACTGCTCGCGGACCTCCTTGCCCGTCCGACGCCGTGCAGGAACCGAGGTTCACGCCGGAAACATGCTGGCCAAAGAAGACGTCATCTGAAGCCGGAGAAAGGAGGCGGACACTCGGCCAACCGGGGAAGCTGAAATGGAGCTCGCGAGAAGCTGAAATGGAGCTCGCAGGAAGCTTCTTGAAGATTTCGGCCAAAGGCTGAAAATATCAGCCCCCCTTGATCGAAAACCTGCTGAGCAGGTCATTTCATATTTTTTTTTTTTCAAACTTTCCCTTATTCCAACATTTGCCCCACCCGAAACTTGAACTTTTCAGTTTAATCCTTGACAAACTTTCATTTTAATCCTTTCAACTTTTAAAATTTTATTTCAATTTTCCTTTTTATTTTCTTAATATTTCGGGTGTTACAGAGGGAATCTTGTGTAATTATGCTAAATTTTGGGGAAGGTCAAAATAATTTTCTCTAAAAAGTAGCATGAGAAGTATATGACTTAATCATTTTCAATTCTTGCTTCTCACATTAGTTTCAAAATACTGATTCATATGTCATGTTTATATAATTATGTGCCATGTGAAAACTTTCCAAACCAAGTTGGAAAAAATTCAATAGCTAAATGCTAATGACAAGGATCAAATTAGAAATAAAATCCATTCAGAATTTTTAATTTATAAGTATCTAGTCACAAAATAAAAAAAAAACTATAGAGATTAAGGAGCATTAAAATATGTTTTTTTATAGAGCAATTAGATAATGTATATATCAACTAATCAAGGCATGTTATCTACTTTAACTCAAATGGTATCCAAGTGCCTAACTCAAAAACTAACTTTTGAAATGTGTAAATTTTTATCACACATCTTAAACTTACAATTCAGACACTTAATTAGATAGAGTTTATGCAAACCTAAATTAGATTAGCCAATTTCCTAACTATTTTGTCTTTTATTTGCCCAAAATTTACTTTAATTCTAAAACTTCCTCCCTAAGCTTTCCAAATTGGAATCCATGTGGAACTTTCACCTTTCCTAAGATTGACCAGGAAGAAACTATTGATAATTTTATTAAAGATGTTTAAATATGGAACAAGGAGACTTTAGATAATATTTTTCTTAGGAAAAGAACAATATTATCCTAATTTCAAGGGATTAAGAAAAAACTTGCTCTAACCTCTAATAACTTCCTTATAAAACTGCTAAAAAGCCTTAAACTTGATTACCAAGAAGTGCTGCTAAGTAAGGAAAAGTTTTTGATGATGAAATATAAGATAAATTTGTTCTATAAAAGGGATAGAAATACATGGTTTTTCCACATATCTACCATCATTAGAAGAAAGTAAAATAAATTAATTGCTTTAAAGGATGCCAGAGGAGTTTGGTATCATGAGCATTCAAATCTAGTAACCATAAAAAATTTCTTTTATTATCTCTATTCTTTAAATTATACCTCTTAAGATCATTTGAAGGTGTTTGACTTTTACTGACTTTTCTCTTTTCATGTGCAGTCCTATCCATCTCCTAGTACTGTTCTGGATGAATGTGAAATTAAAAAGCCTTGTTTGCTCAAAAAGCCTTTAAGGCCCTTAGGATGGATGGGATGAACCATGACTTCATACAAAAATTTTGGATTGTTATGAAGAAACAGGAGGTGGGAACCTTTAAAGTTGTCTTTACTATTAGTGTTTTTCTTGATTTCTTTAATGTAATATTATTGGTTTTCATCCCAAAAATTAAAAATTCTAAGTTTATGAACTCATAAAACTAATCAACCCTTGTACTTCAGTTTATAAAACACTCACCGAGGCTATCGTCTCTAGACTAAGACCCTATCTTGATGATGTCATATCTTCCTACTAAAGGCCTTTATCCCCAATAGGCATGCATCTAATAACATTATAATTGCTTAAGAGATATATCACCTAATGAAGCAAAAAAAATGTAAAATTGGATTTGTGATAGTGAATATTGATTTGAAAAAAAAAATACAACAAACTTAAATGGGACTTTATTGAAAGAATGCTTAGGTTCTATAGATTCTCCTTCTCTTTGAAAACTTTAAATTATGAACTACATAACTTCAATAAGCATCTCCATCCTTTATACTGTGGGAACCTCAAAGCCTTTTAAGCCCTCAAGAGGCTTTAAATAAGGAGATCTATTTTCACCTTATATATTTATTCTTTGTATAAAATTTTTAGGATTTTTCATTAAACAAGACATAGGCTAAGGCTTAGAAACCTATACCTAACTCTAGAACTGGGCATGCTTCTCTTATTTATTATCTGTTGATGACATCATATTAATTAGACATGCAACCTTTGCCAATGGTGCCAACATGAAGAAGACTTTATATTATTTTGGCTTGATGCTAGGGTTGAAAGTGAGTGGATCTAAATCAAAGATCATTTTCTCTCCTAATACTATTGAGAACACAAGAATATAATTGACATCCTTACTTGGTTTTGAGAATATAGAAAACCTTAGTGCATACGTTGGATTTCCAATGCATGCTAATTCTAGGAATACCTTCTTTAACCATATCATAGATAAACCAAATTCTAAATTGAGTAATGGGAAAACCAGATTTCTAAATATGGTTGTGAGGAAAGTGCTAATTAAATCAATTTTTGAAAGCATACTTTCTCATTTCATGTAATGCTATTTGTTGACCTTAGGTATGTACAAGAGAATTGATATTATATCTAGAAACTTCTTATGGGGTACAACACCAGATAAAAAAAAGATACATTTAATTAAATGAAGCAAAATGACCAAACATGTGTTTAAGGGGAGCTAAGTCTACAAGAAGCTCATATAAGAAATCTTATTTTTCTTACTAAACTCAACTGGAGATTTATCGCTAAAAGGCATAAGCCTTGGGCCAATTACCTATATTATAGATATGTGCTTAACAAAACTAAGCTTGGAGCTATAGTCTCACGTACTTGGAAAGGCATGAAGAAGGTCGGTGACTACCTTAGATTGGGATTGAAATGGATCCTCTAGTAATGGTAAAAACATAGATTTTTAGGAAGATAATTGGACAAGACATAGGCCCTTGAGACTATGTTTTCATGGGTCTTTAGGTAGAAAGCAAATTAATTGGAAAGTTAAAGACTTTATCACCTCTGTAGGAATATGGAATATTGATATTTTAGGAAATTTTTTCAATATTGAAACTCTCCAAAAGATTCAAGCTATATATGTGAACATAGCAAATCATGCTAATGATGAATTGATTTGGGTTTCTTACGAGATGAGATTTTCTCAACCAATAACATCTACTCAATGATCAAAAACTAGTTTGTTGATACAAATCTTCCTGACAAATTTGATAGGACTTGGATTTAGAAACTAATGGTTCCACCAAAATATCAAAACCTTATTTGGTTGCTCCTTTATAATAACATTCAAACAAGCTAAATGCTAATATCTAGAGGCATCAACATAAATGAGATCTGTAGACCTTGAAATGATTTGATTGAATTGCAAAGCCATCTCTTTAGAGACTACAGAATCATAGTCACCATTTGGCAGAGTTTTAACATTCCTAGTGATATGTTGAATTCCTTTACATGAAAATTCAACCAATGGATTATCTTAAATTGCAAAACTTAAACTTTGTTTCACAAGTTTAATATTCCTTAGAATGTTATATTTTGTTCAGCTCTCTAGTGTATCTAGTACTGTAAGAATAGAATTTTTCATTCTAACCCAAACTTGGCAAATATTGACACTTGATGCAAAATGCTTCCTAATCAAATCGTTAATAGAGCAATTGAAATCTTTCTTTATGGATAAAGGTTTTAAGGATAAAAAAATTACTACCTACTGTGTATTCAAGTGGAAAACACTTAATGAAGGTTGATACACGCTTAATACTTATGGTGCTGCCACGGACAACCTTAGCTTTGTTAGGACAAATGATCTCTTAAGAAACTCCTTACATAAATGGGTTAAAGGCTTCGATATAGGGGTTGAGTTCATTCACAATATTATTGCTAAAATCTAGAGCCTTTTAGAATGACTCAAGATGGCAATTAACCTTAATATTGAGATTATGTCAAGTTGTTGTTGATATTATTAACAACAATAAATTTGTTAATTTATTGATCAACCTCTAGCTTGTAAAAACTACTGCAGAGAGTCCTACTTAAGACAATTAGGCACATCTTTAGAGAGGCAAACCAGTATGTAAATTTCTTGCAAACTTGGGGCTACAAAACCAAGTTTCCTGTCCTATCTTAGTAGTTGCCTTGTGGATGTCTTACCTATCCTAGATAATGATGTTTCCTTTCTTATGTTTTCCTTATATCAATATATAACTTCAACTCCAGGTAATGTTTGTTATCTTCGTTATATAAAAAAATAATACAAATTCAAATCATCACATGTTTTATATTTTTATTATATTGGAGAGAAATAAAAATATAAGTTTTATGTGCAATGTTATTCAAAATTCTTTTTTATATATAATAAGTTCTATAAAAATATCTTATGCTTTTCCTTCTCTAATATGATAAGAACATAATCAAAATAACAAGTTATTCCTACTTAATCACCATATCATCCTCTATGCAGGTGAGACCTACAATTTTGGATTTTACTTGCATACAAGAGAGTTTAGGTGAGAAAGTAAAAATAGGAATATGAGAGAAGAATTATTTTAACCAAAAAGCCTTCAATGTTACATAAGCTTATTGATGGCAAAATGTTGAGAGCAATGCTTGATAGGAGTATATATAAATGCCTTCTAATAGATAATAAAATCTACATAATTATGTATTCTATAATTTGTGAAGGAGAGTGAATATCATGTGTTTTCAAGAAAGTATATATAACATAATTGAAAGGTCATTTGGTGGATAAAAAATTAGGTGAAAAGCACAACTTTACAAGAAATAACTGATAGAGTATTGTTTGATTGAACTCTAATTGATAAAATAGAAAAAATGAGATTTATTTTTATAAAATATGAGAAATTATTTGTTTATCCCTAATAAGAAGAATTTTTTTTCAAATTTTTTTAACTTTTATTATTAATTAAACAACTTTAATCATTTTCTAAAAGTTCATAAAAAAAATATATGTTTTGGAAATTTAATTTTTGATTGAAAATAACTTCTATGAATCGAACGATTTGAAATGTTGTGTGGGCATTTTCTAATAAAGCGTCAAAGAGAATCTAGCGGCCCGCGTTGCAAGCGTAGTTTTCCTCCGTTGGATTAAAATACATTTCCTTCGGTGAAAAGTACAACCAGTTTGGTGATTCTGGTCCTCATGTTTTCAACGCCCTTTTGCGTAAACACTAGTTAAACGAACAAAGCAAGCAAAAACCCACTCTTTTCCCAGATCCTTCGGGGCAGCGATCTTCCAATTCCATCAAGGTAACTCGTGTATGGCTCTCGTGCTCGGTTCATTGATCTCAGACTAATCCGTTTCTGATTTCTTTGTCAATTCCTTATTTTTCTATATTGGGTATAGATGAGCGAGGTATTTGAAGGGTATGAGCGCCAATACTGTGAGCTCTCTGCTAATTTGGCTCGTAAATGTAGCGCAGCGTCCCTTATTTCTGACCAAGGTATGAAAGGAATTTCCCTTTGTTTTCATTTTACTTGTTCAAAAGGACCCATTTGGTTTTCGATTTGTTCACTTTGCTCTTACTTGAATAGCCGTTTGTAGTCTTTAAGGCACTGTCACTTGTGCTGAGGCTTGAGAACTCGATATTCTAGGAAAATATGAGAGCAAAATATTTCTGGTCAGAAATGGCGTGTTTCTCGATTTAGTCCCTAGGTTTTTCTATGAGAGCAGCTGCTAAACATAATTGATAGTTGCACATCTAGACTCAGTGTAGGGAAAGGATTGAAAGGCGTATGTGAGCCCGGATGTTACTAGCAAAATGCCCAATAGCAAGGGGAATGAAAATTGCCCAGTTGTAATAAAAATCCTTTGAATTTTGGGAGATTAGGCAATAGAAGATCATAATTATGAGTTACATCTAAATCTTTCTCTGATCTTTCCGATTAGATCTTAGTCGGGTCAGATCTGCAACGCAGGTTAATCTCTTGTTTTTTGGGTAACTATGCAAATTGCTCAACTTCCCTTTGTTAAATAGTAAGTGGCTAACAAAGTTAAATTTGGAGTGAACTGGACTTGGACTTGGACAGATGTCTGGCACTGCCAGACAATCTGCCAACCTTTTCTATCTGGTTTTAGCTAGTTAATCTGGTGTTCCTTTAATTGGATATTCTTAACCTTAAAAACTAATACTGAACAATTATGCTATACAATTTTTGTTTTGTAATTATGTCATAGGGGTTTTGATGATTGTGTTGAGCACTCAATAGGTTTCACTCTCCTGAGTTGGGTATCACAGGTTTACTTGAACACATGACATGAAGATTTATATTATTTCATCATGTAAAATGATATTAAATGGTGGGTACTGGTTTTTCGTCACTGATTTCAGAACAGAAGCAGCAAAAAGTTTCTGAGATCAAAGCTGGACTAGATGATGCTGACCTTCTGGTACCAAGCTTCATTATAAGCTTGTTTCCCTTGCTTCAATTCCTTATTTTTTACGGTATTGTTTTTTCTCTGTGTTTAATAGCTGCCTGTCTGTCTGCTTTCTCTCTTTATAATCCTTCAGATTCGGAAAATGGATCTCGAGGCAAGAAGTTTGCAGCCAAGTGTAAAAGCAATGCTGCTTGCTAAGTTGAGGGAATACAAATCTGATCTGAACAAGTTGAAAAGAGAATTTAAACGACTAACATTGCCTAATGCTGATCAGGCTGCTCGTGAAGACTTGTTAGAGTCTGGAATGGCTGATGCACATATGGTATGTTTGGAACTTTGAATTATATTACTTGATAGCTGTCCATTTTTACAATATTAAAAAAAAAAAATTCCTTGGTATTGAAAAGGAAGGCCTAGTGTGATTGCCTTGTAACTCTTGTTTATAAAGTATGGAATTGGATCAAAAGAATTCTGTCTTTGGCTCTGATTTTCTTTTGCTTTAGAATATTTGATCTTAGCGTCACATATGTTTTCTATTATAGTATGAAATTTCTTTTTTTGCTTTCCAAATGGCATATTGTTTGGACTTTGATTTTTCAAAGTTGCATGCTCTAATGATCAGTATCACTGTCTTTGCAAAATTAATAAGCTCTATCTCTTGGGATAACACATTAAGTGGTATCAGTCTTCACTCTTCAGGTTTTTTAGAATGTTGAACTCTATACTAGAATACATGGTCCCTGCTCCTAGGCACTTTCAAACAAATTTATCTGAGAATGTGTATTGCTTAGATCACTGCCTGACACCTATTGAGAGCATCGCAATTACGGGTATATTGTTTAATTCTATAAAGCCAGGGAATGCATGGTACACATTACACATATATTTGAGGACTTGCCTTGTGAAGCAGGATTTTCTCTTGGTAATATGATTGCTGATGTTCACTTATCGTATGTCCGTGGCTCTGTTGGCTATTTCTCCTTATCTTCCTTTTTCTCTTCCTATTCTGTTGATAAATTTGATATAAGTATGCATTTAAGGTTAATTTCTCTTCAAAGGCAACTAGTGCAATCAGTGTAATGTGCTTTGGGTAATTTTTTTTTTTTTTAATTGTTCTGATGAAACTTTTATTATGTGTGATAATACAGGCTTCTGCTGATCAGAGAGAGAGAATGACAATGTCCGTAGAGAGATTAAATGATTCAAGTGAGAGAATAAGAGAGAGCCGAAGAACCATATTGGAGACTGAAGAACTTGGTGTCTCAATCCTTCAAGATTTGCATCAGCAGCGTGAGACTTTGCTACACTCTCATCAGAAAGTAAGTTGATCCATTGATGCTATTCTTTTGAATGGCTACTAATTGGCCAAGACTAGCATAACTTGAGTGAAAGTGAAGTTGTGTGTAAATTGAGCATTTGAGCATGGATATGAACATAGACTGTCAGATTGTATCCATTTTCAAATCAATGGTTGCAGTCCAGTAGTGAGAGACTTGTTCCAGTCTCTAACAGCATTTCATTTTCAAACCAGAGTTTAAGGTTTTTGCAGTTAATGCTCATGGAGTTGTTGGAGCAAATATATGGTGTTCATGTTGAATTATGTGATTAATTTGCTAACTCAATCCTAATGACACTAGTAGTGTCTTTGTAATTAGAGTTAACATGGTTAGAATACCCTAGATAAATAAAGTTCATTTTGAATTATGCACCTTCTGATTCAAAAGAATAAGTTATAGTGTTAAATATATATGGTTTACATGTTTAATTGTGTTTTCTATTTAAATAAAGTGATTAAATAATGTGTCCATGTTATTAGAAAGGACATTTTTTTAAGGTTTTCCTTGTGTCGACCAAGACTGAATCATGAGCCTACCTTGTCCATTGATCACTATCTGTATAGTGCATATTCAGTGGTGTTCCTTTTCATTGGAGAATAGAAAAATGTTAATAGTACCACTATTCGTTCACAAATTTCCTCACAACTATATACGGCACAATGTAAAATTGAGCCTGTTTGTATGTTTGTACAGAGGATAATGGAGTGGAAGGAGAGGGAAGGGAAGGTTATTGTATAACCTTTTCCTTGTTTGGGAGTTTTAGTGGATGAGGGGAAGGGAGTGGGGGATTATGATTAATCCTCCAAAACCCTCCAACATTCTTCAATACTAGTGTTTTTTTTTCCTTTTTGTGCTCCTCCAATTTTTGGAAGATTTTCTAAACATTCAAATAAGGAGAGGGGAAGTCACCACTTAACCATCCATCTTCCTCCCTTCTCTTCCTTTCCATTCTCTCTTGTTGTCTTCTCTTACATTTCCCTTCCCTTCCCTTCCTTACTCCCAAACATACCTACCATACATGTTACAAGAGATGTGAATAATTGAAGTATGAGTGGCACTACTTAAGATAATAAGATTGCAACCCAAGAAGATAATGCGTGCAGTTTTCTAGCATTGACTGTAAATTGATGATCATTTTATATGCATTGCAGCTTCATGGGATAGATGATGCCATCGACAAGAGTAAGAAAGTTCTATCTTCAATGTTAAGAAGAATATCAAGGAACAAATGGATCGTTGCCTCGGTGATCGGAGCTCTTGTTTTTGCCATCGTTATTGTTTTGTTTTACAAGCTTTCTCATCATTAACTAATACAAATATGACATGCTTGGATGTGAGCAATCTTAAACGTTTTGTGCTTGATTGTATATAGAATCCAATAATTGTTCTCAGTCACATTTTCTTGAATAGTAGCTTGATTTTTATCCAATTCTTCATATTTTCCTTGGAACTGCCTGAGCTTATGCTTGAACAGGGAATTTCTGTTTTCATTTATGATTTCAGGGCATGCTTTGTTATCATTTCTGAAGTTATTGTATTCCAGTCTTACGCAAACATGTATAAAACAGTGTTAATAGTAAACAATACTGGAACTTTCTTTGTCTGTATATGTGCATTGATGCTTATCAGTTAAAGGCAGTTGGGATTTCATTGTACAATGATTTAACTCACATTCAAAAATGGACGTGGTAAATGGTAATATTACACTCTACAATAGACGGTGGTAATGGAGTCTAGGTTTTTTGTGTGAGAATGTGAAAATGGAAGTGAGAGATAGAATGTAAAAATAGTAAAACGATTAATTATATAATTACCTTATCTATAAAGTATTTTCCCTTTCATTGCCACCTTGAATCATGTGTGCATTTGAATGTGATTCTGAAATTTTATCTAGTCATTTGTGCAAATTTATGCAATTATACATACTTTGTAGAATGTTAAGTAAATTAATAAATTGGTTCTGCAATTATGCATATTTTGTGAAATTTTATAAGTAAATTAATTAACTGGTTTCCCGCATGTGTTGTGTCAATTTATTATTTCAATGATTAGTTGTTATACTTTAATCCAAACATCTTTGTTCTCGACTCACAAATAGTCAAAACTTGTCATGCCAACTGTTCGTCTAAAGGATTTTGTTTTGGGTTTGCTTCCAACAAGATTTTATTAAAAAATTAAGTAGGGTGGTTTTACAAACTCGAGTCCATGTTAAATAATATGAATTTTATATATGTCAATTTTTTAAGGCAGAAATCTTCGTAATGAACACTTGATAATTAACTTTTTTATAATAATAATGTCTAATTTTAATTATAAATACGTCATATTCCTTTTTCTAATTGAAATATTGACCTCCAATTAATAATAAAAGAATTTAAAAAATTGACATATATGAAATTCATGCTAATTAGCATGAACTTGGATAGATAAGATCATCAATTTAAAAAATTAAATGGCGACACAAATATTTTTGAGGATCAATTTACTTAAATTTATTACGCCAATAAATGTGATCATCCCATTTTATCAACAATGAAATTTCATGGCAGAGTAACAAGGAAGAAGACGCGCCGAAGGAGCCGTGGCCCATAGGGTCCATTGGATTCTCAAATCAACCGCCTGATTTTTAAGATCCAGATTCGACGACACTTTGCTTGGGTGGGAGAAAGGAAATGGGAGAAAAGGAAAATAAAGGAAAAAGAATATAATTTTTCATTAATTGATTGAGTGAAAAATAAGAGAAAAAAAAAATGAAAAAAAAAATAATAAATAAATTTATAAAAATTAAAAGAAATTATGAAAATCATAAGATTATATAATACATGATTGAAATGTGTAAATATTATAATTTCATTGTAAATCATATATCATATTCATAATTCATAAAGTATTCAAATAATAAAATTAGCATTAAATATGTTCTTTAATTTCAAATATGTTCTTGAATTCTAGAAAATTTCTTCTGCAACAAAATCGGCAATTATAACAACAACAAAATAAAAAATAAGAGGAGGCATTTAGTATTTTGCAAAAAGGCAGCTTCATGCTTTCACCGTGACTGTGAGGCAGTCCAAAAGCAAAAACCAAAGTTACTATCTGCAAACTTGTCCAAGTGGATATGCCTTTCTCATACAAAAAGATAGTGACATTTTATTCAGTTTAGTTTGGTTGAGAGTAGGAAATAGTGACCGAAACAGTAAGTTGGGGCAGCAGAGGAAGAAGGGGTCAATTAGCTTACAACTCGCAAAATCGGCGACATGTGCAGCTCACCGATGATTTGCGGTCCGAAACACCAGATGAAGCTGCAGATTTGGAAGAGTGTTAGCTGCAGATCTAATCAGCAACAGTAGCAACTCTTCTCTGGTTCTCCTTCTTGGCAACAACAGCTCTTCGGTTCTCCTTTTCAGCAATAGCAGCTGACGGTCTTCTTCGATTTTCCTTCTCGGCAACAGCAGCTCTCCGATTCTTCTCCGGCTCTTCTTCTTGGCAATAGCAGCTCTCCGGTTCTCTGCTTTAGGATGCAGAAACATAGACTGTAAAATTGTGTTTTTCTCTACTTTCCGCTCACTTTTGAGCGAAAAAAAACATGTGACACCCATGGGGTATTTTCAGTCCATTTTACTTTTCGCTCCCATTTTCTTCTTCAGCTAAGCAAGCAAGGGAAAATGCATTATTTTTTGTGCAATTTTTCCTTTTCCACTCTTTTCCATCCAATTTTTGCTTATCCAAGCCAAGCAGGGTGCAATGGATACCCGGGACCGACAATTGTCAGCTTGTTCAGTTTTTCCCGCTGCTGAGGAGTACTAGTTCTTCGTCTTCCACGTAACCGGCTGGAAGATCCATTTTGAACTCTTCGTGGACCCATCACATTGTCGCAGAGAGACAAAATCCTCCAGATTCAACTAAAAACCTGACCCGAGCTTCACAAACAAAAATACAACTTTTCTTCTTCTTCTTTTCTACCTTCCACATTTCGCATTCCACAGCATCCAGTTTCACCACCCTTCACGGCGAGAATATCTCTTTCCCATTTTCTCTTCAAATTAAATCCCATTTCATCACTCTGAGCAATACCCGCGAAGCAATTTCGTGTTCTTTTTCACAAGTAGCCTGAACTTCTGAAGCTGAAAGTGATCAGTGAAGCTCACCATGGATTCCATATCTTCGGTTTCAACCTCCATGGTTTTACCTCCAAGTAATCCATTTCGCTCACGAAGTCGACGAATCGTTAGCTTTGCTCGCATCCCTAACAGGAATATTCCAAGGCTGGCCTCACTGTCCCTGAAACCTTGTAGAAAGCGTTTAAAAGAGGTATCTTGCAGGTTGGGTGGTGGAGGAGATGTTGAAGGAGAAGGCAAAGATGACAGTGAAGAGGTGGAGAGGGCGCTTCACATGGACGGAACTATTCCTGGGACGTCCAACGAGTTTCTGAAACGGGTTTCATCACGGGCTTATGATATGAGGAGACATTTGCAACAATCCTTTGACAGCAGCAGCTATGATGGTAAGATCGCACCCGATTTTCCTTATTGCTTTTACTTATTGATTTTGGGTTTTTCAGTATTGGTAGTGTTCTAGGAAATTTGAACAGTTCTTGTGCTATGAGCTTTCTACTTGTGGATCATGTGAGTTGCCGATATTGTTTTTGTTGATTGGAATTTAGACGTGATGTTCTTTCATGCGGCTTATGTAAATTTACTCATTATGAGTTTAACTAAACTAACCCATCCGTTCAAACTTTGTCTGGTGGTTCAGAATGAGTGTAATTTGACTGATTTTGTTACTCATTTACTTAACTGGACTCAAATATTATTAGTTCTTTATAGTTAATACTGCTAGAGATTTTGCAAATTTGTAATCAGAGGGGGAAAAAAAAAAAGCTATGTCATAAGGGGTGGACCTTTATAATATTTAATAAATGAATTTCTTATCAGAACAGTTTCATTTTATCTTCTGAAGTCCTTAGTGCTATACATTTGGAGTTTGTGGTTTGAAATTTGAAGGCCCCTGCATTAGTCCAATTCTCGCTCTCTCTGTCTTCCTCCTATGTGGACCTTTATAATATTTAATAAATGAACTACAAAAACCTGATTTTGTTTAACACAGTTACATGGATCTTGTGTTCTTCTGTTTAGTTAATGGTACTATAACTTTATGATATGTTTTGACCTTAGCTGTAGAAGTTATTAATTTCTCCTTCCTTCCTTTAATCAGTTTTAGATGCCAACCCATGGATAGAAACTTCAAAGCCTGTGTATGTACTCACTCACAAGGAAAATCAGTTGTGCACAATGAAAACACGAAGAAATAGAAGGTCTGATTTAGCATAATAGTGCTCTTTTTCCTATGATTAACTTTTGGATTTTCTCCCCCGAGTGTATTTTTTCTGTAACAGTGAAGTTGAAAGAGAGCTCGGCTTATTGTTTTCTAAAGGAGGAAATTGGAGATCTGGAATAGGAAATCAGTCCAAACAAGCAAGGGGTGGCACGAAGTTTTCAATGCTTGTGGAAGATATTAGAGAGGGTGTGCTGGTATGTTTTCATATCACATACATAATATTGTTGTGATTGCTGCATTACATTTACCATGTAGCATTGCAAACATTTTTTTGCCTCTTTAAATGTGTAAGGAAATACTCATTTCATGTGCTTCTATCTGCTAGTATACAAATTGAGGTGTTTCCTTTTCAAGACCTGGTATTTATTCAGTTGCATTTCTTGATCCGCCAATCCTCTAAAGAATTAGCCGACTTTAAATTTATGATGAGTATCTTGATGAACTATGTTACTGTGGTGATTGCGCTTGTCTATTTATGCAAGCAGCCTTATTCATAAAACATTGAATGTTTTATGTTAATCTTTGAATCATTTGCAGGTATTTGAAGATGAAAATGAAGCAGTAAAGTATTGTGACTTGCTGCAAGGAGGAGATCAAAACTGTGAAGGTGTTGCTGAGATAGAAGCCTCCTCAGTAAGGGGAAAAAAAATAAATAAATAAAGAGAGCAATATTTTGTTCTTAAACTTCTCTGTTGATTTACACTTCTAACTATGAAATTTTCTATGTATTATCTGCAGATATTTGATCTTTGCCGTAGAGTGAGGGTTCTTGCAGTTCTGTTCCGGCGAGGGAGGACGCCACCCCAACCTGAAAATCTTAAGCTGAATCTGCGAGCTCGGAAGCGGTCCCTTGAAGACCAGGATGATTTCATATGAAATTCCTCGGTGGTGGGAAGGAAGTGGCATGCTAATATGCTTAGCTCCTAGAGGGAGGGGAAAAATTGTACACTGATTAGTGTTTTTATCAAAGCTGATGATAGATCATTCTCTGTATAAAAACAAAAATCATTCACCAATTACTTGTATATAATTGAAAGAATATAACATGCACATTGTTGTTTTTCTTCAACTTTCTGCTTTCTTTGAGAATTTCAAGCCAATCCTGGAAGATGGCTTATTTTTCAAACTTTTTTTTTTTTTCCGTTTAACTCATTTGTTAAGTTAAAAAAAAAAAAAAAAGACACATGTTACTGACTGACATTGCTAGCAGATTCTAACTAAATATTTTAAGTTCTTACTAAGAATTCACGTGAAGAGAAATTTTTTGGTGCACTTATTGTATATAAGTTGTGTACATTTTGTAATTAAGTGTAAAAACTATAAATATAGATGCTCTTTTTCTACTTTTTCTGTTTTTCTTTTTGTTATTTTTTAAAAAATTAAACAATTTTTATTTTAAAATTTATCATTTTTTTAATCTAAAATGTATTAAATTTCTATATTTTTCTATGGCATAAAATCATTCATCTTTTCCTTAATCATTTGTTTGTTTGAGTAGAAATTGAGAGAAAAGAAAAATGTGGCAGAAAAGATGGATAGAACACAATGGTTTTTCCTATTTGGTTGTGCAAAGACAATAGGGGAGAAGAGAAATTCCATAAAAAATAATAGGTGAGACTCATTGAAAAAATTTCTCTCCAAAGTTGGACAGAAAATAGGTGAAAAACTTATTTTTCTTGTCATTTGACAATTCTAATCCTTCTTGTTCTATTTCATATAATGCTATCAATTTTTTCATTTTACATTCTTTTTTTTTCTTCTTCATAGGATTATTAATCCTTTTTAATTAATAAAAAATAAGTCACAATTATAAATATGATATAATAATAATTTAGAAACAGATTAATATAGAATTTCATATGATAAAATAATTTATTTGAAAGATAAAATTGTTAATAAAAGTAAAAATAGTTTTCTTTTCTATCACTTGTCTACTCAAACAAATAAAAGATTTTTTTTTCTTCTTTTTTATTTTTTTATCTAATCAAATAATAAAATTATAAATTATTTTTTATTTTCTTTTCTCCATTTTTTTTTTCCTCCTTCCAAAGTAGGGGTAAAAGAAGGAGAGGACCTCCATCTCAACTATTTAAGGGGAGATCAGAGAATGTGGAAGTTGTCGGACCTTGGAATATCCACTTTGCGTGCAGCCAGTTCAACAGTACATAGACACTTCCCACTGCTTTTCCTCTCATTATTATAATATCACGTGTGATTCCCCCACAAAAGTTTTCATCTTGGTTGGCGGAGGTTGTGCATTTTAGCAAGTGTGTGTTATTTTTTTTTAAATCCCATTAATTAAATCTATTAAAATATATATTAATTATTTCTTTAATTATTATATTGACATCTAAAATTAATAAATCATGGAATTTTACTATTTTTAATTAAATTTGATTATATATATTTTTTAGTTCTTTTATCCTATTATGATAATTGAAAAAAATTAATTAAATTAACATATATAATAAATATAATCAAAATTAATGCGATTAATAAAATTAATTATGTGGATTTTTATTCTTTTCAAATAAAAATCATGAAATATTAATGATTGTGTAACCTTAATTTTACACTATAAGAAAGAACATTATTTTTAATAAAATATATAAAAAAAATTACATAATAATAGGAGATACATGAATAACCATTTAATCATGTAAATAGAGAAAAATATATTTAATCTAATGAATGATGAATTAATTGTACGACAATTTTAAAATGTGTAATATAATTATATTTTTTAAATTATAATACTTGTAATTTAACGTATATTATACTTTTATTTTTATGTTAATTATAATAATACGATATAATTTTTTTAGTGATCTATTTTAGCGCCCCATTGACTGCTGTGTCATGACTTCGCCACTAATCTTCACTCTTGTATGAGCATGAGCATTCTTATAATATTGGCAAAGACAAACATCTTTCTCAAGGAGGTGGAAAAAAAAAAACTAACATTTTTTTGCGTTATATCACTCAAGTTTTATGCATCATTTCAAATTATTAGTTAGAAATTATTATTTTCAATCATTCATATTTTAAATCTAAATTTCTTCGCTAATCAACTTAAAAGGTTATGTAGAAGTTAATTCACATAAAATTAGGTAGGAAGTATAACTTTTTGAAAAGTTAAAAATATTTAAATTATTTGATTGACTACTAACTCAAAAAATAAAGGAAGTTGTACTTCTCACAAAGTATAGAAAATTGTTTACATTACTAAATTCTGCTTCTTGTGTTTTTAGTGAAATAAAATACAAACTATCTTTATAAGTTTTAAATAATGATAAGAGTATTCTTTTAAAAATTTACACAGTGTTTTGGCAAAAAAGCATAATTTTTCCATAGAACATTTTAGTTATTTTGATAATACTTCCTAGAAAGCTTATAGTTAAACCAAATACCACATAGGAAATCTTACTTCCTTAATGTTAACCAAATAATTTTTAATATTTTCTAGGAAGTTCACACAGTAATTTACTTCCTGTGTAAATTAAACAACTCCTTAGTCTTTTAAAAAACTAATAATGTGTTTTGATTTTGAAATAAGGTAATTTATAATTTTCTTATCAATTGCATCATAATTTGCTCTCTAAGAAAAAGAAGCATTATATAATATCTGACATAACTTAAAATAATCTATAATCTCTGGACGATCGACTAGTACAAGTTAAGAAATTGGCTTTGGCACGTAGCTTAATTTATACTGATTGATCGACCACGTCTGGTTGATCGGTCTAAGCATGAAACTTAATCAAATAAAAGTTTGATGAAATAACTATTTAAATAACATATAACAAAAGGTGCGACTCAAGTATGTGAATAATGTGATACCAACAATTGCTTAATGAGAATTTCGTTAATATTATCAATACGCTACAGACACATGCTAGTACCTCGTTCATCTAAAAGTGTGCTAGTTCACACATTCGACATTTATATATATTAGCAATTATTTTTTTATATCATTTTCACTATATTACTAAAATTTTATTAAAATACTGACTTAAATTATCAGATTATGTTTGATGGACTACTTCTGTTATATGCAAATGATCCTGTTGTGATTGGAGGTTACCTTTTACCTTTTCCTCTCTTTCTTGATTAGCTTAATTAGTTGAAAATTTTCAATATCTAATTTCATGTCAGTTCACCCTAATATTTTTATTAACATTTAAACTTTTATTGAGTTGTTTGTGCGCATACACTTCAACTATAATGATTAGTGAATAAAAATTGATAATTCATGCTTAGTTAAAATATTTTAAAAAATATGTAAAATTATGTTGTAAATATCACTTTGAATCAATTCTTGTGATATCATTGAATTGCAATTATCAATGGATGTGGTTCTTTTTCTTTTTTTTTTTCACTCTTTTTTTTTATGTTTTAAAAAATTAAATATAAATTTTATAATACATAAAATTTTTATGACATTAGAACAAAATTAAAAATTAAAATTAAAAAATAGAGGCAAAGTATATATCCCAGACAACGCTTCACAGTTCAGACACTGATGTGATAGAATCAAATTCCGTGGACTCAGTAAATGTAGCAACAAAATCGTGGAGACCCCGCATTGCATCTTAAATAATTTTCATTAAATCTCCTCCTTTAATTCATAGGAAAAAAAAGACAGCCGACGAAACCAACCACCCGCTCCTAACCGTAAGTTCTGGGGCTCTCAGTTCCCATTTCATTTCCATACAGGCACAATCGGAAGCAGCTCGATCTGATCTGGTGTGACGGACATGAGCTCCGACAGCGGAGGCGGCTCGTCGGGAACCTCCAGCGGCTCTGCTTCCGCCAACAAGGACAAGCAGAAGGAGAAGGCCAGAGTGAGCCGTACTTCGGCGATATTGTGGCATGCCCACCAAAACGACGCCACTGCAGTTCGCAAGCTTTTAGAGGAGGATCGGTTATTGGTGAAGGCCAGAGACTATGATAGTCGAACCCCACTTCATGTGGCTTCGCTCCATGGCTGGGTTGATGTGGCTAAGTGCTTGATTGAATATGGTGCTGATGTCAACGCTCAGGATCGTTGGAAAAACACTGTAACTCTCTTTCTTCCTTGACTTAGACACTGACCCTTCCAATGTTTGGATTGTTTTCTATTTTTTGTTGTCTTTTACTGAAAGAAAAGAATTTTTGAATGATGGGTAATTGAGGATAACTTCCCACATGCATGGAATGCCTGGTAATTGGGCTATTTTTTTGTATTTTACTTGCCAGCCCCTAGCTGATGCAGAAGGAGCTAAAAGGCATTCAATGATCGAGCTTTTAAAGTCATACGGAGGCTTGTCTTATGTAAGTTTATGGCTTCATTGTTTCTTTCTAATCAATAGGGAACTTGAAGATGCTGATTTGTACTGTTTATACTGTTAAATGCTATCTCGTTAGATTAATGTTTATCAAAGTGCATTATATATTAAATCGTCCAACATACCCTTTTCAACTTGCACCTGGTAACCATGCACTTTGTTTTTCCTTTCACTTATCGAATCTCTCTCTCTATCTCTTTCAGTCTAACGTTAAGATTTAAGAAATTTTATGACATGACATTCATTTTCATGTACAGATTGATAAAATCTGCATGTATTATCTTCCAATCCGGCTTTACATCTGTTTGATGTCAGAATGATATTTCTGCTTTTGACAATAGCTTGGGAAAATGAGTTACTTAATTAATGATTACTTAGTTTAGGACATTGCCTGTATTAGACTTTCAGGAATTTTCCTTACCGCTTTTACAGAGAGGAGAAATCTTCAAGTCTAGTTGAATGGGGAAAATCCCATAATTATTATTTTTTTCATTTTTAAGTTCTTTGTAGGTCATAGTTTTCGTACTTCTATGAGTATGAACTAGCACAAAATTTGTCAAAATCTGATAGCTTTTGAGACCTGAGAAAAACTAGTTGTATGCATGTCACTGGTGACATTTTGTGAAAAACATCAATAGGAAGAGGTAAATTATTTAGTAAGAAAAATAGTGACAGTGGTTATGACAAAGAAATATGACTTTCATTTTCCTCCATCTCCTAGTAAGAACAAATTGATTTTGGGAAGCAAAAGTAAGAGCAACAAGCATAAAGAAAAGAATAAATCAGAACAACACTTTTTTCCCCTTCTGAAAAGTTGTGAGCCACTCTTCATAAATGGCTATATTGCAGTGCAAAATAAACCTTTGGGAATAAGCAGCTTTGCTTCCATGAAGACTTTGGATTTTGTGATAAAAATTTAGACAACATTTTGAGGCAATGAGATGTAATCATATAAATGATCTAAAAAGGGGAAAAAACCTTCCAACAAAAATTTGATGACCTTTTCTTGTTCTGTTCTGTATCAGTTCTTCACTTGTTATCTTTGTGCTTGCTATTATCTTCATTCAAAATCTTTTCAAATACCTCAGCATGAGTTCACCTTTCGAGTCTATAAAAATTCCAAAGCAAAGAGGTTTAGTTGCTCCCACTTTGTGGCCTATTATTCTTCCCATCCAGGTGCACTGCAGGAAATAATCAGCTGCTGTGTGTCAAACTGTCAGTGCTTCCACAACATCTGGGGGTCTGCTTGTCTTATAACCTATGTAGTTGTGGGATATAAGACGTTCTTATTGGATAAATATGAAGCTGAAGTACATGATGTTGCAGTTTTATTTGTGAAATTACTGTAATAACATATTCCTAGTATGGTACAGTGGTCAGCTCATGGATTTTACAGGCATTTTCTCTAATGGATTGACAGAGGAATTGGATGGCTCTTTTGAGTTAATCTTTCTGTTTTTGGGTTGCTCTGATTCCTATCCTCCTTTGTTGCACTGTCTTCATTCTCTTCCTAATGCTAGTATTTCTAGTCATTTTTTTTAGAGATTGATGCTTCAATACTCTATTTTTTATACCAGCTCACCTAAGATTAGTTAAGAACTTTTAGTTTCTGATGTATTTGTTGCTTTATTATTGTTGTGGATCTCTGAATCTTATCTTTGATGAGGCAGGGTCAAAATGGAAGCCATTTTGAGCCAAAGCCAGTTCCACCTCCACTGCCTAACAAGTGTGATTGGGAAATTGACCCCCCAGAGTTGGATTTCTCAAATTCAACTCGTATTGGAAAGGTATGTTTTATTAATGTCCGTAACACTAAATTATATCAAGCTCATGGCCTCTTTGATTTTTTATTTATTATTTTTTTCCCGAAACTTACAATGTGTAATGTGTATTGGTCAACTGTTCTATTTTAGTAGTCACTGGTCTGCAACTGTTGCTTAGAATATGTTATTCCAAAATAGTAAGCTATTAATACTAATTCTATTATACTTCAGGAGCTAGAGTTGCATTATTTAGTGGTTGTGACTGTGCTAATCTTTTGGACAAAAACCTGGCCCTGTGCATTCCTTTCATTTGGTATTGCCTTTGTTTTCATTTTTCATTGTGTGATGATTATTAGAGGGGAATATCCAGTGTGAAAAGATAATTTTTTATTGATAAAATTGTCAGCCATTTGTTTGTACTTTATCAATTCACTTTCTTTGTCATCTAGCATTTCTTGCCATTATTATTGAACTCTTTGTTAGTGAATAGGTTAGTTAAAGTGATAAGCCTATGATTAGATAAGTCATAAGCCTATGTAGGATAAGTGATAAGTCTATGCAGAATAAGTGATAAATCTAGATAGGTTAATAAATTATAGACCTATTAGGACTCTATTTCATGTACACATCTTCAATATACATATGCCTAGCTCATTGTTGAGCATGGCTTCATAATATCTTCTCTCTCTCTTTCTTTCCCTCTTAACATGGTATTTAGAGCCCTTTAAACCCTCGATATTTTCTCACTTTCCAACCTAACCGAACAAAACTCATCCTTTCTCTTCCTTCTTCTTTCTTCTTTTGATGCTGTGAGTCATGGCGGTTTCTATCTGGTAGCAATTTTCGAATTGCATGTTTGGTGGTAAGTATCCAGTGTCTACATACAATATCAGTGGCGGCTGGTAGTCAATTTTGATAAAAAATCAGATCTATCTAGAAGCACATGCAAAGGAATTCAGATCTTCTTGGAGGTTTTTGGAGTGCATGAGGCAGAGAAAAATAAATCCAGATTGACAAGCAGTAGATCGGTGGATGGCGGACCTCCTTGGGTAGCGCATGTAGCACATGCGCTCTGTTCTGAGTGGTGCGTAAGGACCACGAGCAGAGAACTCCGGCGGCGCGTGGTGGCATGTGAGGCACTTTCTGGCAATACGCTTCCGTCTGCAGCTTCTCCAATAGTAGGCACACCTCCCTGTGTGGTCAGATCTTCGATTTGGAAGGTTTTGCTATAGTTTTTCTATTTTTTTTTTTTTACAATTCTGGTGCTTTTTTTTTTTTTTCTGATTTTTTGGTTGAATAATCTATGATGGTTGAACTTGAACCCACTTTTGATTTGAGTACCAAAAACAAAAATCTAACCTTTGGGGATGAAGAAAAATCAAAATGCAAAACTTTCTTTTCAGATCTGATCCCAACATCAACTAAAGTTACTGACCGGAAGTTGGATACAGAAGGCCGACGGTATCTTGCTTGGAGAAGAGCATTGAATACTTCTTTGAGGGGATTGAAAAGGAAAATCACCTTACTTCGGATTCTCCTACAAACAGCACCAAAGTTAAATGGACGGTGGAAGACCAATGTTTGTTTGGCCTCTTTTGTAATACCTTGGCAAGTGAAGTCGAGGATAATACTGTTCATTACAAAACAGTCAAGGGCTTGTGGACTTTCTTGGAGAGGATATACTCAAGAAAAGATAATTTGCATCAAATATACAACTTATGCGTATCATTGTTTCAACCCAATGGAAAAGGTAAAAATATTTCACAAATATATTCTGATGTTAATAATTTTTTTTAACATTAGAATGCTCTTATTCCTATCAATATGGATATTGAGGCGATGTGGACTCAACGGGAACAATTGGGAGCTTTATGTTTTCTGATGGCTTTACCCCTTGAATTTAACATTGCCCGTTAACAAATCTTGACCAGTTTTGAACCACTCACACAAGTAAATGCTTTTTATTGTGTTCTTCTAAATGTTGGAGATGTGCCTTCCCAATCTACACCTCCTAGTGAGTCATTTGCTTTGATTGAATTCGGTACTAGAGGGGGGTTGTGGTAGTAGTAAAGGAGGAAGAGGAAGGGGGCATGATTCTAATAATGCCTACATCTATCATTATTGTAAAGAATCTGGTCATATTAAAAGAAATTGTCCCAAGTTAAAAAAGGCACCATCTCGATCTGCACATACTAGAATCTGAGCCTACTTGTGGAATAATCATATCTGAAGACGAGTATGCTCATATCTTAAACTCCAAACCTCTCACTAATCATCACCCATCTAGTCAATTGCCACTATGGTTCAGACAGGTAATCCTACTGCGTCTCTCCAGCTTCAATACTAGATGGGTTATTGATTCAAGTGCTATTGATCATATGACGAGTAATACAGGTATCTTGCCTTCTTTTCTCAACTCCTTTGCCTCTCATGTCACTTTAGTTAATGAGTCTACTACTTCTGTTGTTGGAAGTGGTACAGTTAATGTCGCACCTAATATTTCTTTATCCAATGTTTTATATCTTCCTAAGTTTCCATTCAATTTACTTTCTGTCAGCCAATGAAAACGTACCTATAATTACGGCATTTTCTTTTTTCCTGGTTATTGTGTTTTTTAGGATCTTTTGACGAAAAAGATTTTCAGTCAGGGATATGAATTTGGTGGGTTGTATGCTCTTGATGCAAGGTTCCTTAGCCAATTGTTGCATCTGCTACCCTCACTCCACATCAGTTACATTGTCACTCTAGTCATCCTTGTTTAGCGTCTTTACAGAAATTGTATCCTAGTTTAAGTTTTGTTTCTAATTTAAATTGTGAGTCATGTCAATTTACTAAACAGCATCCTCAGTCATATATTCCTCAAGTCAATAAACGGGTTGCATCTCCTTTTGAATTAGTATTTTCAAATATTTGGGGACAAGAATTTGGTTATCGTTATTTTGTTACTTTTGTTAATGACTATTTGAGAGTTACCTGGCTTTATTTGATGAAAAATTGATCAGAATTGTTTGATATTTTTTGTGCCTTCCTTGCTGAAATTAAAAATAAATTCCAAACACCTATATGCAACTTTCGAAGTGATTATGCTAAAGAATACTTTTCAGTAAATTTTTTTTCTTGTGTCACAGTACGATATAATTCATTAGTCATCTTGTGCAGTTATTCCACAACAAAATGGAATAGCTGAAAGAAAAAATCGTCACTTATTGGAGGTAGCTCATGCTTTTTTGTTTCAAATGAAAGTGCCTAAGGTGTTCTGCGCAAATGTGGTTGCTATAGCTTGTTTTGTGACCAATCGTATGTCATCTTTGATTCTTGATGAGCAGGTACCTTATTCTTTTTTGTTTCCTTCTCTGACATTGTTTCCTCTCTCTCCATGTGTTTTTGGCTGCATATGTTTTGTTTAGGATCATTGTCCTCAAATTTCTAAGTTAGATTCTCGATCTTTGAAATGTGTTTTTTTGGGATATTCTTGAACTTAAAAGGGATATCGATGTTATTCCCCTGAATTAAGTCATGTTGTTTCTTGATGTTAATTTCTTTGAGTCCACTTCATTTTTTGGATTTTTTGAGTGTTCTTGCTTGGTGTCAGATTATGAATTTGTTGATGAACGTTTCCCTGTGCATTCCACTCCTTAGCATTCTCAAGTTTCTTCCACTAAAATTTGGACTTCTCCTCCCATTAAGTATGTTTACTCTTGTAGAATGTAGGTACCAGATGTAGTTCATCCTTCTACCATTACTGAGACATTAACTATAGTGCTTGTTACAAACATCCCATCAGCTTCGTCTCCCCTGACGGCCTCTTCCTCACAAGATCTGCTTCCTGCTTCCTTTGATCTTGACTTGTCTATTGCTTAATGAAAAGGTCTTTGTAGTTGCACTCAGAAAGGTACCCATAATCACCCTTGTCTGATTTCTACCTTTGTGTCTTATTCATCTTTACCTATCTCGTCACAATGCTTTATTGCCTTGTTGAATTCTATTATTGTTCCTAAGTCAATTTCAAAGGTACTTTCTCATGATGGGTGGCGTGTTGCTATGGAGGAAGAAATGATGGCTCTTGAGGCCATTTAAACTTGGGATGTTGTGCCTTTATCGCATTTTAAGCAACCTATTAAGTACAAATGGGTGTTTACTGTGAAAGTTAATTTGGATGATTCTGTTGCTTGATTGAAAGCTCGCCTAGTGGCAAAGGGGTATGCTCAGATTTATGGCATCGATTATTCTGAAACTTTTTCTCTTGTGGCTAAGATTACTTCTGTTCGTTATTTATCTCTTGCTGCCTCTCAAAATTGGGCTCATCTACTTGATGTGAAAAATGCTTTTCTCCATTGTGATCCACTCGAGGAAGTGTATATCGAGCAATCACTTAGTTTTGTTGCTCAGGGGGAGTATGAAAAAGACAAAATGTGCAGGTTGAAAAAGTCTTTGTACGGATTGAAATGGTCTCCTCGGACGTAATTTGAAAAATTTAGTGATGAGATAATGGAATTTGGGACGCAGAAAAATGATCATGATCATTATGTTTTCTATAAACAATCAAATTCTGGTTGTATTTGGATGATATTGTGATTATTGGCAATGATAGTTTGGGCATTTCAAAATTGAAGACTTTTCTCTAAACCAAATTTCAGACTAAGGACCTAGGAGCACTTTGTGGTAATTCTTAGGTATCGAGATTGCTTGAAATAAATAAGTGAGGAATTTTCTTGTCACAGAGAAAATATATGCGTGATTTTTTGAATGAAATAGGTTTGCTTGGGACCAAACTGGGTGATACCCCTATGATTCCAAATGTTAAGCTTGGATTGGAAGACGGAGAACTACTAGAAGACCCAGAACGATACAGACTGTTAGTGGAAAAATTGAATTATCTTACTATTACCAGGCTTGACATTTCTTTCCTAGTTAGTGTAGTAATCCAGTTCATGAATTTTTCAAGAACCTTTTATTGTGATGCAATTATTCACATATTAAAATATTTGAAGAAGGCATCTGGGCATGGAATCTTATACAAAAATAATGGCCATTGTAGAGTAGAAGGCTTTTATGATGCAGACTGGGCAGGATGTCCTATAGACCGAAGATCTACTTCAAGATATTGTGTGTTTGTCGGTGGAAATCTTGTGTCCTAAAAAAGTAAGAAGCAAGCTATTGTATCTCGGTCAAGTGTAGAATTTGAATATCAGGCTATAGCTCATGTTATATCTAAGCTTGTGTGGATTTTTTACCTTCTTCGTCAACTTGGGATTAAGTCCTTTGGAGCTATGCAGTTATGGTGTGATAATCGGACTGTCATTCATATTGTTACAAATCTAGTTTTCATAAGCGAACAAAGCATATAGAGGTTGATTGTCATTTTGTTAGGCAGAAACTCTAGGAAGGAGTAATTGATCTTAGGCATATTAGAACTGGGGATCAACTTGCTAACTTATTTATTAAGGTATTTCTGGAAAAACGGATTGATAATATTTATAACAAGTTGGGTATGTTTGATATCTATGTTCTAGCTTGAGGGGGAGTGTTAGTGAATAGATTAGTTAAAGTGTTAAGCTTATGATTAGATAAGTGATAAGCTTATATAGGATAAGTGATAAGTCGAGATAGTCAATAAATTATAGACCTAGGGCCCGTTTGGATAAACAACTTAATTAAACACTTATGTCATAAGAGCATTTTATATGAGAGCTTATGTCATAAGCGCTTAATTCAATAAGTTTATTTGTGTTTGGATGTACACTTTGAAAAGCGCTTATGCAGTATTTTAAGGTGTTTGGATGCATTATTATACAAGCATTTATAACCGTTGAAATTACTGAAAAGACCATTATAAGCACTTATAAAATTAAAGTGTTTGGATAAATAAGTACTTGTCATAATTTTAAAAAAATTAAAAAACTAAGAATAAAAATTAAAGAACTAAAAATTAAAAATTAACATTATATATATCATGAAACCATGATTAAAAA